>VXBJ01002283.1:0-11106 GCA_013400055.1 Nycticryphes semicollaris
GGTTCTGATTGACAAGCAGCTGACGGTGATCCAGCAGTGTGCCCAGGTTGCCAAGAAGGCCAATGGCATCCTGGCTTGTATAAGAAATAGTATGACCAGCAGAAGTAGGGAGGTGATTGTCCCCCTGTCCTCAGCACTGGTGAGGCCACACCTTAAGTATTGTGTTCAGTTTTGGGCACCTCAGCACAAGACAGATGTCAAGGTGCTGGAGCGAGTGCAGAGGAGGGCAACAAAGCTAGTGAGGGGCCTGGAGAACAAATCTCATGAAGAGCGATTGAAGGA
Source organism: Nycticryphes semicollaris (assembly GCA_013400055.1). Taxonomy (NCBI): domain Eukaryota; kingdom Metazoa; phylum Chordata; class Aves; order Charadriiformes; family Rostratulidae; genus Nycticryphes; species Nycticryphes semicollaris. Next base: position 283 of record VXBJ01002283.1, read on the forward strand.
GCTGGGACTGTCTAGTTTGAGGAAGAGGAGGCTGAGGGAAGACCTCATTGCTCTCTACAACTACTTGAAAGGGTATTGTAGCGACATTGGTGCTGGTCTCTCCTCACAGGTGATTAGTGATAGAAGGAGGAGGAATACAGAGTTAGGCCTTTTCTACTTCTGACAGTGCCCCATCAGGGAATAGACTGGGGGAGCACAAAAATTTTGGAGGTAACATATTTGGGACAGCTCACCCCAGGGGACCAAAGGGATATTCTGTGATATACATGAGTTTATGCTCAGCAATAAAACTAGGGGAGAGACTGGAGGCAGGGTGGATGGGGGCTGCTGCTTGGGCATTATCTGGGTATCAATTGGTTAGCAGTGAGTAATTGTTTTCATTTGTATCACTTGTCTTTGTGGTGTTGTATTTCTCTTTTTGCTATTCTCCTTTTTTTTTTTTTTTTAATTAGTATACTGTTTCTCTTTCTACCCACTGTTTTTTTCACAGTTCTGATTCTCTCCCCCCATCCTGCTCTGAGGTTAAACCACAACAGTAACCTATGCATCTAATCTCAGTTTACAATAGTCTGTTTTTTGGAGATAATTTTTGGTCTTGGAACTCTGTGCAGTATGACAAATGAAAGCCCAGTACAAATGTGAGTACCTTAAGTATGGAAAATAACATTGATTTATAGATTTATTTTTTTTTTTTTAGTAATCTAACAGCGCCTGAAGAATTAGTTGATGAAGAAAATTCTGTAGTTGCTATTAGACATCCAGTTCTTCATGGAATCAAAATGTTATATACTAGAGAAAAATGCAATTAAAAATAAGCATAAAATTCGTTTTTGGTATGTAGAAATAAATATGATTGTGCAATTTTACATGTAAGGTTTTGTGATTAAAGCTTGTAAATAAATTTGCAGTCCTATAATTCTTTCCCTGCCCATTATGAACAATAATGGGCCTAAGAAAAATATTATAGATTATAGATTTCCTGTTGTGAAGGGTCCAAGACCAAACACAGGTCTCAAGGTGGGACCTTAGCAGTGCCCAGTACAGGCATACAGTCACTTCCATGGTCCTGCTCACCTGATACAGGTCAGGATGCTGTTGGCCTTCTTGGCCACCTGGGCACACTGCTGACTTGTGTTCAACTGGCTTTGTTTTCTCACAAGAAACTAATTTTCAGCAAGAATAAAAGAATCTTCAAATTGTTTTGTGGTCTATAGGCAAGGTTCAAGCTTCCTATTTTCTTAAGAATTTAAGAGTTGTGCTTTTTCTCTTGCAGCGTTCCTCTGTGACCTGACCTAGGTGTTCCTGCTCTGGCAGGGGGATTGGACTAGGTGATCTTTCAAGGTGCCTTCCAATCCTTGATATTCTGTGATTCTCTGTGATAGAAAAACACACATTCACAGTGTGTACGTACACAGCTTTGTGGTAGCTCAGGAAGACAGAAGCAGAAGCAAAATCTTTGAAATGTTACCTACTAAATAAATTCAGATTCCTGATTTCAGAATATATATCAACCATTCTCTCTTTGATTTGTTTTTGAGAATAACTATTATATACGTGAAATCCCTGACTACAGCCTAAATATGTGTTCTCTTCTCTTTTCCATATGCCTTGTAAGTTCATCCAAAACTGAAGATGAAACCACTGTAGCATAGCATGACAAGTGTTTCACAGAAATCAGAAAGAGCTAGAACAGAGCATCCTCCATCCACAAGGTGTCTAAGTTAGTCTTCCATTAGGTGAGTTTATATAGCTTCCCTTTTTCTCCTTCTGAAGAATCTGCTATAGTCAGGGCACAGAATTAGTCACATCCACGTAATCATTCCATATTTACTTCCTCCTTATTCACGGCTGAGACCTTATTTCTTTCCTGTTTCTCAAATCCTTCTCTGAAGACTAAATTACTGTTTTATTCTGTGGTATTTTTCACAGCATTGATCAGCATGACATTTGAGTACTTCCCAAATATTAATTAATTAATTTTCACTGCTTGTATAAGATGAAGACTCCAGTATCCTACTTTTACAGTCAGCTATCATATGTGAAGAAAGGAATACCATAGAAAATAGAAATTTAAAAAACAAAAAAAAATAAAGAAACCCAAAACCAAACAAATGTTCAGCCTGATGTTATTTGGTCTATATTTTAAAGTCATCAGTATTTTAGCATCATATTTTGCAGTACTTTTTAAAATTCTTCTCCCTCCCTTCCTCCCTCCCACCCCACCCCTACAGCTTCCAATAGCTTTAATAACTTCCTAGAAGGGCAAGCATTTCTGCATAACTTATCCCACTGATTAATTCAGACATACAAGGTAAGGGATGTATAATAAATTAGTGGTCGTGAAATGAGAGGTTAAATTGACTTGCATACAGAGGTGCAGAAGCTTTTCTATGGAGGAAAGGATTGAATTTAGTTCTATATCTATTCATGAAGGTATCATCTAAATTATTTTCTAACGATACATCTTTTTATATGATCAATAATTTCATCTTGACAAGTTTGTGTTTGATTTCTCATTTTATTTAACAGATGGGGGGGGGGAAGGAAAAAGGTAGCTGTCTAGTAGGTTAAAACTTTCTAGTTTAGCTGCTGAAGACTAAATAACTTAACTTTTCTTATACAGCAACAAGACTGGAAGCTTCTTGCCAGTATCCTCTTTTGAATCCCTTGCCCTTCATTCAAATTTGGGAAGATGCAGTGATCCTGACTAGAAGACTGTTGTACTTCGAGGAGTTTTAACGATCCACGTAACAACTGATGAAAGCAGGCATGTGCTGTGCTGCGTTGCACATATCATTTGACCTTCTGGACTGTGCTGTCCATATTTTTCCACAGAAATGAACCCAGCTAGCTGACAGTAACAGAAGAGCCTGGAGACTGCACCCATTTGACAACAGGAGTAACACTTTTGGCCTATTTTTGCCTTTATCTTGAGGTGAAGCAATACCTCATGTAAACATTCTGTTCTACCACAGTTCTTTTTAGAAAGTCTTATAAAATTTCTGAAGACCACAATACCCACAAATTTCACCTTGGACAGGACCTGTGCAGCGTGCCATGACCACACCAGAGGTCCATCTAATGTTCTATCCACCCAGGGTTCCAGCATCAGAAGGGATGTAAGATTTTGTAACAGATTTTACCTTTTCTTGAAAGTTAATGAAATACTTATCTTTCTTGAGAGAGTTTGATCTTTTATTGTGATGTTTGTTGGTACAAAACAGAAGAGGAGAAAGACAGGCTGACCATTTGTTTTCTGAAACTAACTTTTTCTGAAGAACTTTGTCCTTCTGAGAGAAAACCATAGTTTATTATAACTTGCCATTTTTTTTTTTTGTTTTAAAAAATAATTAATTAAAAAATAATTTATTCAGTTGTTCAAAGACACATTGGCCTTGCCTGCACTAATGGTAAGACTACCCCTCTTCTTTTCTGCAGTCCCACGAATGATAATGTTTTGTTAATAAAGTTTGCAGGAATGAGAAAAATAAGAAAATTGAAAAACTTTTGAAATTATAGATAAAAATATTCTAAAGCTCAATTTAACATCACAAGCATATGTATTTTTCTATGAACAAATATAACTGTGCATCATACTTATGGAATGTAATCCATGGAACAGTGACCCTAAGAAAAACATGGAGTCCTGCAGATGGTTCTCATGGGGTCTGGCAAATGTTCTTAAATTTAGAGAAGTATGATGCCATGTCAGACTGAGCCAAAAGAGTCACACATGTCTGAACATGAGAAAACAGAGCAGAAGAGGTTGTATTTATTTATATTTGGAACTGATGAGATATCTACGATCATGTGTCTGATATCCATGATTCAAGAGATATCTGAATAACTGGAAAGAATTGTGACAATCACTGAAAGACTGAACTGTGTACTTCACAGTAAAAGATTACAGACCTCTGTTGAATTACCAAAGGTGTGATTAAGGCAGTGACTTGTTCACTGCCGCTTACCTTCACAAAGAACGTAAATTTGAAATTAAAGTGGACAAAGAAATAATTGACAAAGTAATGATAACGCCTGATGGCTGAAGGATGAATTTATACAGCTGCATTTTTTTTTCCTTGCTTTAACTGTCTGTTAAATAAAGGTCTGCAACTCTAAATGTAGCAAAGGGCTTTTATTTAAAGTAAAAAGACAAATTACCAATAATAAAAGGACCAGCAAGGCTCATTTTAGATTTTTCCAAAGAGAGAATTTTAAATTCTGACCATGTTTCCCTAAAGACATACTCTGCATATAATAACAATTAATTGAGTGTAGTTCTGTGGACAATTTATAAAGGAGAGACCTTATAATAGTTTTTTTTCCTGCCTTTATAAGATTTAATCTAATTTTAACTTAAATAGAGCTCTGTTCCTTTCAGAAAAAAGCTTTTTTTCACTGTAATATCTCCATTCACTGAACTGAAGTTTGCCTTTCTATGTATTTATACCTTTTGATAAACACGTTAACTAAGTTACATTTTTTTATTGGTCTTTTCTTATAGTTACGTAATTCAGTTTGAATATGGTTTGTGGTAAGTTATGAAACTCAGAGTCAACATTGGAAAAAAACAGTGTTATTTTGTTCATTAATGATTTCACCACCAATCAGCCATTCAAAAGTTCTCAACTTCTGTTAATCAAAAGCATCATCAACCAAAGACTGTTGGTAAGATCCAATAAAAGACATTAAGAAAGATCATTGTGAATATGTAGGGAGTCTGTATTGTAAACTGAAGTCTCAGGTAAGAAGGCAGAACTGGGAAAAGGCAAAATGCAGGAAGCTGGACTGGAAACAGGACAAGGAGTCACAGGGAAGCACTTCACTTAATGTAAATCAAATCAGAATCAAAGAGGCTTATTAACCTGTTAATAACTCGTCATTAAGCCATAATAATGGAGCTATCCAATCAGGAACAGCAACAGCAGTAGGATGGATACACAATATCACAGAATGATATGGGGTTGGAAGGGACCTCTGGAGGTTATCTAGTCCAAATCCCCTGCCAAATCAGGTCCTCCTAGAGCAGGTTGCACAGGGACATGTCCAGACAGGTTTTGAATGTCTCCAGAGACAGAGACTCTGCCACCTCTCTGAGCAGCCTCTTCCAGTGTTCTGCCACACTCAAAGTGAAGAAGCTCCTCCTCATGTTTGGATGTAACTTCTTATGTTCAGGTTTGTGCCTGTTTCCTCTTGTCCTGACACTGAGCACCACTGCAAAAAGACTGGCCCCTTCCTCTTGACATCTACCCTTTAAGTATTTATAGTGTTGATCAGATTTCCCCCTCCCCTCCCCTCTCCTTCTTCTCTTCCAGACTAAATGAAGTTGTCTTCTTTTAGAAGAGAGACTTCTTATTCTGCAGACTAAAAAGACCCAAGTCCCTCAGCCTCTCCTTTCAAGAGAGATGTTCCAGGACCCTAATAATCTTTGTCCTCTGCTGTACCCTCTCGAGCCAACCCCTGTCCTTGAACTGGGGAGACCAGAACTGGACACAGTACTCCAGATGAGGCCTCACCAGGGTACGGTAGAGGGGCAGGATAAGCTCACTCAACACGCTGGTCATGCTCTCCTTGATGCACCCCAGGACACCATTGGCCTTCTTGGCCATAAGGGTACATTGCCAGCTCATGGTCATCCTGTTATCCACCAGGACTCCCAGGTCTTTCTCCTCAGAGCTGCTCTCCAGCAGGACAGCCCCCAACCTGGTGCAGGGGCTTATTCCTCCCCACTTGGTGCAAGATGCTACACTTGTTGAACTTCATCAGCTTCCTCTCTGCCCAATTTTCCAGCCTGTTTAGGTCTCGCTCGATGGTGGCACAGCCTTCCGGTGTGTCAGCCACCCCTCACAGTTTTGTGTCATCAGTAAACTTGCAGAGGGTACATTCTATCCCTTCACCCAGGTCATTGATGAAAATATTGAAGAGAACTGAACCCAGTACTGACCCTTGGGGGACCCCACTTGTTACAGACTTCCAACTAGATTCTGCACCATTAATCATGGCCCTCTGAGCTCTGTCTTTCAGCCTTCCTCAGTTTTGAAATCTATGACAATTGGCAATTAAATCTGCATGAGTTCATACAGTATGTAGATGAATATTTTTACATTCAGTAGGCATTTTGATCCTACCATGTTTTGCTATGCTGTAACTAAATGTAACAAGTAATTTCTTCCAGTGTTATTTTGGTTTGAATATGAAAAATTTTAGTATAAAATTCAAGAATTTCAAATATTCATATAATGATCTAATGAAATAACAATTACATTTGATTCATACTTTGTAAAAATTTCATATTATCTATGGAAGATAATGACATGTTTTAAATAACATTCCAATTTTTAGATGGATCTTGGGATATTATGCACTTGTATATTAATATATTTTCTTAGCATTAACGCAGCCTTGACTAATATTTGACCTGACTCAAATCCTGTATTCATGTAAAAGTCGGAAAAATAACTGGTGAGTACTGATGAAATTGTCATTTCCTATATGGCAAGACCTGTTGTATTTACAGAATAATAAGGCTGAAATTAAAGTTTGTGCTATACTTATTACAGTCTATATACCAAGGCTATGTCTGTGTGCACTTTGTGTACTTCTTTGTTAGTTCTCAGGCTGATTGAGAGCTTCCTAGATACTTACTCATCTTCCTAGGTAAGAGAATGGACAATCACCTTATTTCTAGATTCACCAACTGTAGAGAACTGGCTGTGTGACAAAGGGCATGTAGACATGTTCAGGCTTGCAGAACAAGGTGTAGATAAATAGCAAACTTAATTGGGTTTGGACAAAACATCCAAGGGAGTTATGCCCTTGACTTTAAGAAATGCTAACAGTAGGAGATAGGGGACCTTTAGAAATGCTAACAACAAGAGATAGTGGTTAACGAGCATGCAAAAGAAGAAGAAGCCTGTGCCCCCCTGGGGTGACTTCAGGGGTGTAACTGTAAGCTAAGAAAGCAACCAATGATGAGCTATGCTTTTGCAATATGTATGAGCTAATTAGCAGTGTAATAAAAGGCCACAATGCAAGAGAATAAACGAAGCCTGCAGATCACACGCCTGTTGTGTCCTTGTCTTCCCTCCATCGCGACAACCAACTAGAACTCCAGATAGTCCCATAGATTCCTCAAGGCAGCTCCTGCTGTGTATAGACTGATAGGCACCATTTCTATGCTTAAAACTGTTGTTCTTGGATGGACAATCTGGCCACCCAGAAATTTTGCCAGGTAGTTCCTGTCGTAAAATTGATGGAATCATGCATAGATAATTCTAAATAAACAATAGAAACTCTTCCTGCAGACACTGAAATAGTCATGTAGGACATTGTTTTTTACATAGTGAAGATAATTAGAAGTTATTTTTGAAGAAAATTAGAAGTTATTTTGTACAGATTTTAATATAAGCAATGGCAATGGATCATGCATACGATGGAGTAGTCACTGAGGACCATGGGGCAGCTGTATATAAAAATTCAGCACAATAGCAATTCAGGAATTTTCACCTGACTGAGCTAAAGATGCTATTGCAAGGACACCTGTGACACAGACTGCTGTTCCCATCCATGTAGTGACCTATTATCCTGCACTTAAGCAATCTCATTCCCTAAGCAAGGCTTACTTATGTAAAGATCCCAAGAATGTATTGATTTTTATCCAGCATTTGTAAATGTCTGTGCAGGAAGTGATATTTCATATGGAAAATAATTAGTGTTAATATATTTGATGTTAACTGCATTGACCTAGCTCATTCCACTGGTTTGGTATAATCCTCATAGCATTTTCCAACACCTGAAATTCACATCAAGGAGTGTGACAGATATCTTTGTAAACATGTCAATATTCTCCTCTCTGGAGAGAGGGAAGGTTGGACCTTTTCTGGAAGAGCAGGTAGTATGGTTGGTATGGAAGGGGGAAGCAAATTTCAAAAGCTTGTGTTTTTTCTATGGGAGAAATAGAGATTAAGGACCTCAGAAGAACAGGGCACAGAAGCACAGACAGGCTTCAGAGATTCAAGAAGTAACATCTTACAAACAAAAGGAGGCTGTGCAGAATTTGTTGCCTATCACAGAGTTGGTTGAAATCAAGCCGCAAAGCAAGGATCTCCCTGAAATGAAACACTGGAAAGTATGAGGCTTTATAAAAGCAGCTTTCTAGTCAGTGAAATGGGTTCATAGTCACTAGTTGCCCAATTCACCAAGGGGAAGTCATGCTTAACCAACCTGATAGCCTTTTATGAAGACATAACCAGGTGGATAGATGATGGTGGAGCAGTGGATGTGGTCTATCTTGACTAAGGTAAAACATTCAACACTGTCTCCCACAGTATCTTCGCAGCCAAACTGAGGAAGTGTGGCCTGGACAATTGGGTAGTGAGGTGGATTGTGAACTGGCTGAAGGACAGAAGCCAGAGAGTTGTGGTCAATGGGATGGAGTCTCGTTGGAGGCCTGTATCTAGTGAAGTCCCTCAGGGATCAGTACTGGGACCAGTAGCATTCAATAGATTCATCAACGACTTGGATGAGGGAGTAGAGTGCATTATCGCAAGTTTGCTAATGACACAAAACTGGGAGGAGTGGCTGACATGTCAGAGGCCGTGCTGCCATCCAGCGATACCTGGACAGGCTGGAGAGTTGGGCGGGGAGAAATTTAATGAAATATAACAAGGGCAAGTGTAGAGTCTTGCATCTGGGCAAGAACAACCCCAGGTACCTGTATAGGTTGGGAACTGACCTGTTGGGGAGCAGCGTAGGGGAAAGGGACCTGGGGGTCCGGGTGGACAGCAGGATGACCATGAGCACTGTGCTCTTGTGGCCAAGAAAGCCAATGTCATCCTGGTGTATATTAGAAGGGGGGTGGTTAGTAGGGCAAGAGAGGTCCTCCTCCCCCTCTACTCTGCCTTGGTGAGACCCCATCTGGACTGTTGCGTCCGGTTTGGGGCCTCTCAGTTCAAGAAGGACAGGGAACTGCTTGAGAGAGTCCAGGGCAGAGCCACAAAGATGATGAAAGGAGTGGAGCATCTCTCATATGAGGAAAGACTGAGGGAGCTGTGTGTATTTAGCTTGGAGAAGAGGAGACTGAGGGGTGACCTCATTATTGTTTATAAATATGTAAAGAGTGAGTGTCAGGAGGATGGAGCCAGGCTCTTCTCTGTGAGGGCCAATGATAGGACAATGGGTGCAAGCTGGAATATAGGAGGTTCCTTTTAAATATGAAGAAAGGCTTCTTCACAGTGAGGGTAACAGAGCAGTGGAACAGTCTACTCAGAGAGGTTATGGATTCTTCTCTGGAGATATTAAAAATCTGCCTGGACACATTCCTGTGTGACCTGATCTAGGTGTTCCTGCTCCGGCAGGGGGATTGGACTAGATGATCTTTCAAGGTCCCTTCCAATCTCTGTATTCTATGATGCTGTGATTCTGTAATTGCATGAAAGTCAGTAACAAATGGGAAGTAAGCACAGTGCAAAAGCTCAAAGGAGTTGCCTGAGTGCTAGCTCAGATCTGAAAAGAGTATAACCACAAAGCGGTTGCGTTGTGCTTTAGGTCTTCATCATTTACAGGTCCAGAAGCGAATTTTTAACCCAGCTATAAAACTGAGTAGCACTACATGATTCAAGAGTATCAGAAAAAATAATAAATAAAAATAGGAATCTTTTCTAATTTTAGTAAAGTGCAAACATTCTGCATTAGGATTTAAGAAAAAATAAAATCTACGGTAGATATCTAAGAGATTCTAATTCTAAAATTCTGTTGAGTTTACAAGAGGTAGATCATACTGGACTAACATGATATGTTTCTGTGATATGAAAACTTATTTCTAGTTGCAGGAAATTTGACGAATCACTCCTACCTCCAAGACAGTGAAATATTTGCTATATTGTCACGTGGGATTGCAAAAGATAAGAACTAACTGACAGCTTGCACAGCAATTGATGGCTATCTATTTCACAGCAAGATAGAAACAGGTAATACTGAAAGAAGAAACATAAGTCAGAAGTGAAATAACTACCAAAAATTAACAGGTATGTCCCTGAATTACAGTGGCATAAGAAATTACTATGTTCTAACAAAATTTGTTTCTGAGACAGACTTAAAAAACCTTGTCAATAATTCACAATATAGAAGACTGAGTAACCACATATAAAGAAATTTATAAATATGGTGATAAAAATGGGATTAAATGAAACAATGCAGGTAGTAAAATTGTTTACCAAGGGACTAATAACAAAAATGTTTGATACAAACTGAGACATTATTTAATTAGTGGGAAAGAAACCTGTCTAGATGTAGTAATTTCGTCATGGTGTGACAAAGAGGTCAATTCAGGAATGAGGAAATCATTTTGTATCTGTTTTTCTCCCAGCAAGGTAGTTTAAACAGAGAGCTGGAATTGCCTCTGTTCAAAGTCTAACTGAACCTTTCTGTAGAACACTGTATATACCTTTAGTCATCCATGATTCAAGCTGCATGAAATCAAACTTAGTACAGAGGAAGATTAAGAGGACAAAATGGAATACTACAAACAAAAAATAATATAATTTTGCTTGTTTAGTTCAGAAGAACAAATGTTAAGAGAGTATGTGATTACTGTCTATAACTATCCAAAAATACTCTTTGAGCTGAAGGACAGCTCTGGTACAAACAAAATAAATTGGGTGGAGGGGAAAGATAAAATAAACAAATAACCCAAGTTAGAGATTATCAAAGTGTTCCTTCTCATTAAAGATGTTCTGAAACAGACTTGTGAAAGGACATTTGAGACCTAAAAATAAGCTCCTTTCTAAATTCAGATCTGCAAGTAAATTAAAAAAAAAAAAAAAA
>VXBJ01002283.1:11141-23511 GCA_013400055.1 Nycticryphes semicollaris
AGGTCCAGTGGCCCAAAATCCTGTTCCAAAATTAAAATATTTGATAATACAAAGGACCTTACATAGTAGAGAGAGTATTAAGCAGTACTTGAAGCATAGGTCATGAGCACCACTAGCTTTTTCATTTACACTAGTGTTTAATCATTTTGAAATAAAGTCATATCCTGAGTAATTTCATATCTGGTTCCTAAAAAAAAGCAGTGAGAAAATGAGACTCTAAAATATATTTCTGCTTTTCTGGCCCTGGACCTAACTTGAAAGTATGTCCTTCACTGATTGTAACTATAATTGACACTGTGAAAAAACTCCCATTAATTTACACCGGTGAAATATATAGCCATGGGCCTTTAGAAAATCTCATCAATAATTTTGACTTGGATGAAAATCTGATACAAGGATTGAGTTTGTTGCAACTACATTAGATCAAAGATAGTTATCCACATCTTCAGAAAGAGCTGAGTAGCCAAATGTATGTTTTACAAAAGCATATAGATAACAAACACAATTTTCCCTCAATATGTCATGTTAGTTTGAAGTATTTTTAATCCAAATTCCACAAACATGACACCGTTCTTTCATGTCTACTATTCTATGATGGGAAAATTGTAGCAAAATATGAAACGAAACAGTTGAAATTAACATCAAAACTGAATATCTGAACAAGATACATCAATTACCATGTTAAATTTCTTTGATACCCAACAGATCTCCTTGGGGCTGATAAATATGACATCAGGCACACAGGAGATACGATCATTTCTAGAATGACAGATAGGATGAAGTAAAGTGTCTTATATGGCGAAAAGTATCTGTATTTAGGTTCTCAAATCACTTCCCAAATATAATTTTCTTTTAAGTAATTTCATCTTTTAAAAATTGTAAGTTTTTTTTTTCTTTAGTAGTAGTTCTTATGTAAACAACTGCAAGCCAGTGCAAAATATGAAAAGTAATAATAATAAAAAAAAATATTGACAAAAGAACACTTCCCAAAATAGTTATCACTATAAAGAGTATTATTTACAATACATCACATCGTGCATTATACATAACAATACAGTGAAATGTATTATTATCAATACGTAATCTGTCATTGACATTGTATCATTGACAGGATTGTATGAGATAGTAATATATGCATACATATAATAATAGGAAAGAATATAAAACATCAAATTGCTGTGATAGGTTTCATCTCCCCTAATTTTAAATGCTAATCTGATTGATAACATCTTATTTTGGTACTGTTACTTGCTTTTGAGTCAGTGAAAGGAAGTAGATACTTTTTGAACTGGACTTACCAAATGTCCTGACTTGTGCACTTGTCAGATGAATTTCTCCCCGGAAAGGTAGCTTGGAGATGTCTCATGCCATGGTATTTGCATTGTAGGCTTCTGCATTTGGTTAAACATATGCTATCTCTGGCAGTCAGATCATAATTATACTTTGTAAAACACTATGTAATTATATCTCTTCTATTCTGTATCTTTTGCATTTCTGTACAAACTGGTTTTGTACTCATTGCAGTCAATAAGCATTATTAAGTTCAGTGACACTGGACTGGCGTGACTGAAGTTACATCTTTTTTTAAATTCTCCTATGTGAATTTCCTGTCATGAATTTCCAGTAGTCTGCCTCTTTCAAATGAATTAATACTGTGGAATTTCAGGTAATGAAAATTTCTCTGCTGAATGACACAAATATTAAAACCAACTGTCTGCACTTCACTAATATCAGCAGGGTCCCCCAGTTTCAATTTTGTTGAACTAATTCATGCCACTTCAAATTTTATTACAACTTGAACTTTCATTCCATAATTAATTAATTGAGCAGCATGAATATGCCCTGGATACTGCAAGATTAGAGCCTGCTTTTCCACATCTTAGTTCAGAGAGCTTTATTTCTCAGTACAAAGATGTGCTGAAGCCAATACTTCTATCTAGATACAGAGAATTTAGTTATGAAATTTTAGTTCAAAGCATTTCCAGTACAATGTTAAAAATTATTTTACCTTTCTTCCCAGCTGTTTACAATTTAAAGAGACAGAAACACAGGAGACATCTGTGTTGTTCTGGGGCAGCATTTAGAGGCTAGGAAAGTTACTCAACAGTTTTTTTTAACATGGTGTTAGACACCTGTATTTAGGTAGCTGAATCGCACTCAGAATCTGAGCTAGCAGCTTAGTTGCTTTTAAATCACTGGAAAGAGACAGACACTTGCTGAGAGCAATTTGCCCCACTTCAAAAGACAGAGAATGACTTGCAGCTTGGAGATACCAGTCTCTCCACTGACTACAATGAAAACACAGTTATTAACTTGTACTAGGCAACTGATTTTTGTGTAGCTAATTTTGGCTGAGATGTTTGTTAATCAAAAGGGACAAATGTCTGTGACTGACTTTCAAGAGCAGATATGCCTATAGAGATCTACTACGTGTGAGAGAGATTTCTGTTCATCATAGTGTCCTGCAAGGGAGTAGGCTGGGAATGGGCAAAAGGTTAGAAAGAGACACAGCCAGGACAGCTGACCACCCCCCCGACCAAAGAGATATCTCATACTGCATAACATTATGTTCAGCAATAAAAGCTGGGGGGTGGAGGCTAACAGGGGCTGCCATTGATCTGGGACTGGCTGGTCTTTAAATTCATAGGTTTTCTCACTTTTAGTCTTCCAAATAAAATGTCACTCACTTCAGCTGAGACATAAGGGTTTATATAAAGCACCTGAAGGACTTACCTGAGAATAAAAAAGCAGATAAGGCTTTTTTGGTAGTAGTTACAGTCACGTGGAAGAACAGGCAACAGATTTCTAACACTTCTCAATTAAAAATAACTCTATATTAAAACCTTCTATGAAAATATCTAGGTTTTGAGACCTTTAACATGACATATAGCTTCCTAAAGTTGTTTTAATGAAAACTAGTCCCTGGTGCTGCCCTATGAGAGCAACATGGAAACACTGCATACAGCAATGTTCCAGCTTCTGTATACCTCTGAAGATTAATTTTCTGCTTTGGTGGTGGCAGAAATGACTGAGAGGGCCCACTGAAACATGGATTTTAGGGGAAAAGAACTCATTTGTACAACGTCATTCATGCATACCTAAAAATATCTGAGTGTTTCCAACAAGATGATGTAGTTCCTAAGTAGAAAATAATCAACCACTTAAATCTTCTTTGCATAAGGAAAGAATGCAGATGCTAAGTATTTTCTTCCTTTCAGTTTTCAGATTCTATCTAGTTGTGGTCACTGGTGTTGAGGGCATAAATCTTCTTTTCTCAAATTGTAGGTTACATATTGTTCCACATCTAGTCTATTTGGTGGATCACGGCATCACTTATTAATTGTGTTAATTAATCCCCATGAAATTAATAACCAAGTTCAAATACTGGAGTTGACAGCCTTCTATTACCCTTTAATGAGTATTCCAAATATTAGGAATTGTATTATGTTTATTGGTCATGCTTTAAGGAAATTATTTCCTCTCTATTTTGCTCAATCACTGCATGATTTAACAAAAAACAAACTTGTAGAATTCAGAAGTTAAATACTGCTTTCACTTCTTTGAGCATATTATCAAACAAAAATATATAAACATATCCTATCTATAAGAATTCTAAAATATTTGTTGTAGAACAGGAGCACCATTAATTCTAAAAGCATATTTAAATTCTAAACAATTATAACATTTATATATTATATGTGATTTTTTTAAGTTTTACTATGTGAAGCTGTTCATGTTTATGATGAAATTGGGATTAAAGCAAATAACACTTTTTTTCCCTCCATTCCTCATTTGTTGTCTCACAACAAGGAGGATCAGAAATGGGAAGTTGTTGGGGACTATTGCCATTTGAATAATAATGCCTCCCACTGATCCTGTAATTCATATCTATAATTTATTATGTGCTACAAAACTATTGAGAAAACTCCATTGAGAAAATGAAATTATCTTCTTTGATCTCTTTGAAAGATTGTCAAATACTGTTAAGTGCTCATAACAGAGTGCTAGACCTAAATGTGTTGCTTGTCAGTAAACTGTTAGCATTAGAACTAATTAAACTACTGCCTGATGTTCTGTAGAACCATTATCATAATCCTTTAGCAAAAGATCATTACTTTGACATGGGGGACATTAAAATCAAATTTTAATGTGATATAGTGTTCCAATTTATTCTATCAGGTTGAGCAAAGAAATTTGTGAGAGCTTTTCTCAGCTTCCAAATTTATAGAATAGATGGGACTGGAACTAATCACTTAGAAAGCTCTGAGATTTGTGTATTGCTGATGTAAGGCTCTAATATTTGTGATCATATCAAAAATTACTGATATGACGGGCATAGAGACTTGCAGACAAGACTTTTTTTGCTTTTACTTACTGTCTCTGTGGCACTCAGTTTGGACATAGCTAAAGAAAAAGAACCATAGTAAAAGGTATGTGTCACAGGATGTCTACAACTTACAGAACTTTGAGTTGGGTTTTACTATATTTAAAAAGAAAAAAATTACAACCCCAAATATGTGAAAGATGTTTGGATCTCCAAAGCCTTTAATAATGAAAATAATGACAAAAAGTAGAACAAAAAGACTTTTGTGGAAAAAAACAAACAAACAAACAAAAAAACCCCCAAAACTGAACAACCTCAAAATGAAACCAAACTAAACCCATAATTTTCTCATTCATAATTTTATGAATGAGAAACATGAAAACAATGAGTTTTGGAAACAAATCTCCTGTTTCCTTTCCTGATGGTCTTCCTTCTTACCAGACTTCATGGCTTCCTTTGTTAATCAAACTGTAGACTGGTTGTGCTTACAACCCTTTCTAGCTGATGTGCACATGCACCTATATGTACGTGCATTATAACATGGTGGATTGTTAAGCGAACAATACTGTGCAAAGTAAGAATAATATAGGTTATATATTATTAATACAAAACTGACAAGACAAGAATGTTTAGTTACACATTGGAAAAGAGAGATAGAGGAGAGAAAAAAATCTACTCACCTTTAAAGGCTGTTGTCACTTTCTCTTACACAGCAAATTTTGTTCATAGACTTGGTTGACATTAGCCTGTCTTTCAGCCTGTGAATAGTAAGCAAAATTCCCACTTTAGACTTTGTGCACATGCACAAATACACAATAAACCATCAAAACATTTATTTAACTAATTTTTCAACATAAGGAATCTATTTCCTTCAACCTCGGTGAAAAGAAATGTTGAAACACAGTTATACAACGATTTCTTATCACTCACTTCACAACAAAATCAGAATTTAGAGGTGGTGCTGGGAATTTTTGACTTTCTCCTGCACATTGTCTTTGCTGCTGAGTCAAAATTACCACATGCCCACCTATGTAACTTTGGAAACAGGCAAGGACTATGGTATAGGCACTGTAGTCTTCCTGCTCTGCTGCACACCTTCTGCTTGTGCCTGTGCCTTGTGAGGCTGGGATGGATGTCCTCATTGCTTAATGCAATGAGAGGGAAATAAGGCTCAGAAGAATTTCCCTGAGGGTTGTACAGCTCTGGTGCAGATGAGCCACAATATTTCGACAGTAGGAGCCATATCTGCTTCACATTTTCCATGATAGTCCTGCAAATACAGTAATACTGGTGCTGGTCACAGGCCACAGGTTTTGTGTTGTGTTTGCAGGGCGTCAGAACTGAGGATTGTCAGGCTTTTTCTGAAATTGATCTGCTGGGTGGTTGCTTTTACTTGGTTTATCTGTAACAGCATTTTTTCAAATGACCAGTTGTCTATGTCTAATTAGCTTTGTTGCATGGTATCACCATATTTTTCACAGTAGAAAGGAGTAGTTACTCTTCAATGTAATTACTCTAGAATGAAGTTTGGTTTTGTTTTTGTTTTTTAACTCTAACATATTGATGTAGTAGTATAAAAGCATATAGATCAGTTACAATAAAGAAAATCTTGAAATGTGGGGACGCAAGATGCAGTATGTATATGCAGGACATGCATGGCATAACAAGAGAGGGGGCAGAGACAGACACTGAAATTCCCAAAGCTATAAGAACAACTTCGTAATGGTTACTGAACTGCAGATCTGGGAACTCCAATCAGGTTTTTGGTTAACAAAGTACAGATTCCTAATATATGTAACCAGTTGAATATAAGAAATTCAGACATAATGTGAGTTTCACACCAATGAAGAAAAAAAAAAGTGTAAAACATGTTGACAAATATATAAAGTTGCTAAGTGCATCTTAGAGATAGGAGGAAGAAATCATCACCATGAACATAAGTCTGTTTGATAAATGGGATCTCATTTCTTTCTCACCCACTGCAATGTACAGAATTAAAAAAAAAATAAAATCCTCATTTCTAAGATATCCAAGATGTTTATCTAAAATATATAGAAATACTACTCAATTGCTTCTTAAATAAGAGTATTTCATATGCTTAAAAAGTGAGAAACTGCAGTGTAAATATTGCTGGTTCATATTGAACTTGAATACAGAGTAACATTTTATATAGATACTGATTTTCTGAAGGGAATTCATTCTAAGTTTTCCGCTTAAGGTATTTGTGTAAGTTTTCAATCTAGAATCATACATTTGCAAATTGCTGAAGACAGATAAAAACAACTGGATCCATCTACTGCCTAAACTGAGCTTGGTTGTGAAAAGAACAGCATATTTGCACAAGAGCCTGTAGCCAGTCATGGAAACTTTTTATGACTCGGATCCCGGTTCCTACTCTTTATATCCATACCCTCTTTCTTCAGGGAAGAAAGTAGTCTGAACCAAATCTTTACCTGCTACATATCTATGAGTAAAGTTGCGCTGACTGGTTCATGGAGGTGGGAAATGCAGATGGACAAATGACTTGAAAAACATCACAGTCTGATTTTTCATTAACAGAAATGTTCATTAATTCACTAATTTTTGTAATAAGGATTTATCCAAGAGGAAAGTAATTCTGTGTATGACTATAGACAAACTACTAAAGGGATGAAAAATCAACCTCCCCAAATTCCAATCAATCTTAAAGTCTGCTTCTTGGTAAATTCTGTGATTGAGGAGGTTGAGAGTTGATTGTTTGTTTACTTACTTGCTTTTTTATGAGGGGGGTTGTGTGTGGTTTTGTTGTTGTTGTTGTCATTTTCCTGTAATGTGACAAGGTATTATTCTCATTCTGTAATCATATACTAGTAAATTATTTCAAATATGACTGAAAGAAAAAAAGAAAAAAAAAAAAAAAAAGAGAGAAATAATGGTGCGAGACTTGTGTCTTGACACTATTCTCAAGGGACTGGCAGAAGACCTGTAAAGGAGAAAGAACATAGAGAAGCCCCAGTGTGGAAGAAAAACACCCTACTACCAGTGGAATGAAAGGATGAAGAGGAAAAATTGAAGCCTTGGAGGGAGGAGGAAATTATAAAATGCTGCCAGATAGAATACCAGGCTGCAGCTCTTGTGCACCATTTTTGTGGAAGATCAACATGAGAACAGCAGAAACTGCTGTTCTGTTAATTTAACTTAATTTCTGATAATTTAATTTCTTTGGTCATTTTAGAATCTTTTCTGGTCTTTCCTCACATACTTTGAAAATTAAGTACTGAACTTCGCACTTTCAGATGTGGTGCATATTCCAATATACTGTTCACATGATGACAGTAGTGCTAACCTACTGTTGTCAAGCTCTGTCTACAATTACAAGATCTATTCTATGATGTTTGCATTAAAAATTGTAATTATATATATAGTTCATTAATTTTAGATATGAACTTTTTTTTTTAATTAATGAAGAGTAAATCTTATTTGTATTTCATCATCTGTTTATTCAGAATATGTGATTTTTCTGCTTCGTTGCCATAGCTTTATTTTTTACTTTGAATTAATTAATTAATAATTTATCCTTTGAGCAATGCCAATAGATGCCATCCAGAGGGATCTTGACAGACTTGGGGAGTGCATCCATATGAACTTCTTGAAGTCCAGCAAGGCCACATACAAGTTCCTGCACCTGGGTCACAGCAATCCCTAGTACCAATACACACTGAAGGATGAATTGATTGAGAGCAATACTGCAGACAAGGACTTAGGGATACTGGTAGACAAAAGTTTGACATGAGCTAGCAAAGTGTACTTCTAGTCCAGAAAGCCAATAAAATCCTGTGAAGAAACACAGTCAACAGGTTGAGGGAGGTGATTCTCCCCATCCACTCTGCTCTTGTGAGACCCCAACTCAGCAAACCTCTGCACAGACAGACCTCGACCTGTTAGACAGGGAACAGAGGAGGGCCACAGAAATGGTCAGAGGGCTGAAATACCTCTCTTCTTAAGAAAGATTGAGAGAGTTGGGGTTGTCTAGCCTTGAGAACTCTCTGGGGAGACCTTATGGAGGCTTTTCAATGATTAAAGGGAGCTTATAAGAAAGGCGGAGAAAAACTTTTCTACCAGGGCCTGTAGCAACAGGACAAGGGATGACGGTTTTAAACTATAAGAGGATAGATTTAGATTATGCATAAAGAAGAAATCTTTTTTTTTTGATGTGGGTGGTAGGACACTGGAAGAAGTTGCCCTGAGAAGTTGTATGCCCGCCATTGGAATTGTTCAAGATCAAGTAGAATGGGTCCTTGAGTGCCCTCATCCAGTGAAAGGTGGCCCTGCCTGTGGCAGAGGGGAGTTGGAACTGTATGATCTTTAAAGACCTCTTCCAACCCAAAACACTCCTTTATTCTTTGATTTTATAACTATATTGATGCTGTTGGATAATTTTCTTAGGCCTTCCCTCTTACTAAAGGATGGCTTTGTTGACTTAAGCATGTCTGGAAAGAAATTTACTCACAAAGTGCATAAACATGTCTGTTTTTTAAAACAACTGTAACTTCTCTAACTTTGATAAAAGTTTCAAAAGAATTGGGGGCTTGGGGTTTTTTTTGTTTTTTTTTTTTTTGTTTGTTTGTTTGTTTGTTTGTTTTGGGTTGTGGTTTTGATTTTTTTTTTTGTTTGGTTGGTTTGGTTTGGCTTTTTGGTGATTTTTAGCAGTTTTCCATTTGTATTTACCCATAATCATTGAATAAAATTATGCTTTATGTTTATTTTTACCTTGTTTTTGATATGAGGTTAGGCTTATCAGTTTGCTTCTCCTAAGATATTTATTACAGACTTGTTTCAAGTGTGATATTTGATAGTTACTGTATTTTCTGGTAGTAAAGGAACAGATCCAAGCAGCATATTGCACAAAAAAAAATATTAAGTAGTTAAGTAGTTTTGTATTTGACAGGTCAATGTTTCCTATGATTTTGTTGCTATCAAATTTATGCAAAACCTCTAAGCTGAGAAAGTATCCCAGACTAGAACTAATGGGGAAAGCTATATTTTCATCTAGTCAAGTCAACCTCAATTCAAATTCTCAATGGGACTTCCTTTCCTGACCAATGTCTCACCAGTCTTTCATTTATGCCCAAAGGAGTGATCTGTAACTTCCAGACCAACTAATGCAGTGTCATATATCCATAGTGCTCAGTCTTAATATTTCTAGAAAAGCAGACTGCACTTATATCATATGGCACACAGCACGCACTTCTGGATCTCATTTAGTGCTCCTGTAGCACTAAGAAATACTTATTTCACATTTGCTTTTACTTCAGTTCAAGATGTCTGAGAGCCATATGTCTGAAGGCCAATTTTGAAGCCCACCAATAATATTTTTTATAGAATAAAATAGAGAGTAAGTATTTCACACTGCGGGTTGTGGTATCAGAACACCTGAACATGCTTGAAAATGCAAAGCCTAAGAGCTTTAACAAGTTACATAGCATAAAAAGAAGAAAACTTGCTACTGTCTTGTTTATACTACATACTGGGAGCAGTCTCAGAACAGTGTCTGGATTTTCTTTGGGGGAAAGAAATTGGTTCATTTAAAAATAAAAAAAAAAAAAGTGAACTAGATTTTTCTAGGGTAAGTAGAAAGATGCTGAGGCACTGGGGTGATGTTTAGTCAACAGAAGAGACCATGAAAAACTGTTGGACAAAATGTGGAAAATAGAAATGGACAACCAAGGGAGGAGGAAAAGTCAGTGAAGGTAGGGGAAGACCAAGCATGAGAAAATGGAGAGAAGGTGGCATTAAAAGGAGATGGTTACTTGTAAACCAGCTGTTTGTCACCATGCTTGTCTGACCGAGTCTTAGGCCTGAACACCACACTGTCCTATCTTAGAATTATGGAATCATGAAATCATTTTGTTTTGAAGAGACCTCTAAGACCATCAAGTTCAGCTTTTAACCTAACAATACCAAGTTACCACTAAACTATGTCCCTAAGCAACACATTTACATATATTTTTAATATCTCCAGGGATGGTGAATCAACTATTTCCTTAGTTAGCCTGTTTCAATACTTGACAACCCTTTCAGTGAAGCCTGAAACTCTTCTGGTGCATCTTGAGGCCATTTCTTCTTGTTCTAATGCCTATTGCCTGGGAGAAGAGACTGACACCCACCTCACTACAACCTCCTTCCAGGTAGTTGTAGGGAGCAATAAGATCTCCCTTCAGCCTCCTTTTCTCCAGCTCCCAGTTCCCCCAGCCGCCCCTCATTAGAGTTGCACTAAAAACCCTTAACCAGCTTCATTGCTCTTCTCTAGACATGCTCCAGAATCTCAATGACTTTTTTATGGTGAGAGGCCCAAAACTGGACACAGTATTTGAGGTGGGGCTATACCAGTTCCCAGTACAGGGAACGGTCACTTCCCTAGTCCTTCTGGCCATACTGTTTCTGATACAAGCCAAGATGGTATTGGCCTTCTCAGCCACCTGGGAACACTTCCAACTCATACACAGCCGTCTGTTGATCAAGTCATCTTCTTATGAAATTGTATTTTAAATAATTTCTGTGTGACCTTATTCTCTATTTTTTCTGTGTGTAATCTGCTGGTACATTTCAAGCTAGGATGCCAATCAATAGGAGGAGACCTGCATCTTCAAATACCAGGGGCCCAGGGTCTTGGTTAGAAGGCCTTGGCCTTGGTTAGTAGATGAGCTTAGAGACCCTGCTAATGCTCAAGTATGGTGGGTGGGAGAAACCTCTGGCTCCCAGAAGTCCACTGGATTTAGCATCTACTTTACACATTCACGCAGTGAAGACACAGGAATTAAGACCCAGGCGTAAACAGAACTGAATAATTTGACAGTGTAGGTATATCTGTTGTGGTAATAAAGGTGCTAATCAAAACCTGACTCTTAGCTTGCAATCTAGGAGCTCAGAAAGAGCATCTACACCCCTCTACGTTACAGCACACATGAAATATAACTGAAATATATTTCTAGAAATATAATGGCACCATATTTTACAGCAATACATCCATCTGTTTCTCCAGAAAAGGAATTGAAATGTGATATCAATTTCCTAAAGAGAAACTATCCAGATGAAGAAAGCTGCTCATTCTCTTTGAATTAAAAATACACCAGATCTTGTAGCAATCCTTCTCAATAATTTACAGTAGTCCTACCCCATTTGAAAACCCTAATAATAAATTAATCATCTTTAAGATGCAAATCAGTAAAGTATTCAAGGATTGTTTTTGACTGAAACATGTCTTCAGTAGTCCGCTGCTAGAATGCCCTGTGGGAACTGATCTCTGCAAGAGTGCTCCCAATCCACTTGTGTTGGTCTCATTTTTCTTCTTCAAGGACATGATTTTTGCTGGTATTTTCTGGTTTCAAACCTGTAGCATAAATTATATTTGGTACAGCTCTATCAAAGGCAGACTGCTTGCTCAGTCAATTACAGTAACACTGGATTCTTTTTTATCTGTCCAGGAGCAGCATTTAATTTGGACTACTCTTTATTTTGAGGGATGAACTATGGCAGTTTTAATCTGAGGAAAAAGAAAAAAAAAGAAAATCTTACATGTTAAGCTTTCACACACCACAGAATCCTGTTTCTACTCTGTTATATCTCCTCTGTTTTACATTAATAGGATCCAAGATTAAATGAGTATTTCAAATGGAGTCTATTAACTTATATAAAGTTTTGGTCTGGCTTTGAGAATCAGGAGATGCCTGTAGTGAAATATGTCCCTTTGTTAATAAAAGAGCAAACATGGCCTCAATTTTCTTTATAATTTTCATGTCATTTATCATAAAGTTTACTGCATTTTTTTCATTCCAAATTGATATAAAAAGAAAAATAAGTTCCCTATTAAAATTATAGTGGAAAGTTTCTTTCTACTCAGTTTGTTCAAAATGTCTTTACAGTTAGTGTGTATAGCACCCTACGTACGAAGTACATCAAAACCAAATTGTCTTGAAGTTTCTGAAAGGAAAAAGTACTAACTTCTAATCATGTTCGAATTAATGAGAATTACAGAATCACACCTTTTTGTTGTTTTTTTTTTTCTTT
>VXBJ01002285.1:8222-22421 GCA_013400055.1 Nycticryphes semicollaris
CCCCTCGAAATATTGCAAGAGGCTGTGGGAATTGAGGTTTGCAAAAAGTTATAGTTCAGCAGATAATTTATAGAAGTGAATATACTAGGCTCACGCAAAATGATGCCAGTTAGCCTCAGTCTGCTAGGGAGGGAAAAAAAAATAAAGCAACTTTTAAAAGATTTTAACAATTTGTCTTCTATTTAGAGCTGGGGTGACATTGACTGTCTCAGCAACCAGGCCCTGCAGGTGTTTTAATTCTGCAGAAAAGCAGCCCACTTCTACCTGCAACCCTGGTGCATCAAAGTATAACTGCTCTTTGCCACCCTGAGAAAACACCACCATAATAAACACCTACTTCAGCTCATTCCCTTCACCTGGCATTGAGGTTGGAAGAAAACCTCAGCCGTGAAATTAATCAAACTTGTGAAACTTGCAGCTAGACCTTTGCCCAGCCCAGCTTTGCCTACCGCCAACCAAGAGGGCTCCTTGCCTCCTGTGGCATCCGCTATGGTTTCTGGCTGGAGTTCACCACAGAGCTCACCACCCATTTCAGGGCACCACAGAGGCTGGCTGGGCATCTGCTGATGGCTGGTGGCCTCAGTCCCCTTCACATACAGCTTTGCTGTGTCGGTGAAGCTGCACTGTGGGCAGGTGGGCAGCTGGCTGCAAAGCACACCTCTCTTTGCCACAGGGAGACAACAAAGAGCAAGAAGTCCCAACAGCTATGGAGACAGGAAACGTGCTAACAAAGCCAAATCTGTAAACCCTTTTTCCATGTGGTGGGAATAAAAGATTATTTCCAAGCATCCAATGACAAAATTAAGCTGAAATTAATATTTGCTAATTTAATGTGTATTACAGTAAATGCAATTTGGTAAAGATTCAGTCCTGGTTTCTGGGACACACTGTCCTCCAGGAAGTGGTTTGGCTCCTTATCACCGAGGCTCTCTGTCTCTGCCAAGCTGAGAACTACCTACAGGCCAACCTGGTCAACATGCAGACCTCAGCACCATCAAAGAACCTTGTAAAACCTGCATTGGGCTTGCCTGCTCCCTGGAGCAGATGGAGACACATGGACCTGCATGCTTGCCTTTTGAGTGAATGTGGAGAAGTTGGATATTAGGAAGTAGAATATCACCCTGAAGGTCACAAACTCTGAACAGGGCTTCCTCCACCCACTAAGCTTCTGGGGGAGCAGAAGAGCACGGCAGTCACACAACAGCAGGAAGCCATGCAACACTTCCCATGTATGGACCTACCATTCACAAACAGGACAAAACACAGCCCTTGCCCTGCAAGAGGGACAGAAGAAAACACAGCACCAAAGATCATAGCTTTGGAAACAAGGCATTCGCAGCTGCAGTCTCAGATCAATGAGGGCCATTGCAATGCTCAAAGCAGGGCCAGCTTGAGCGGGTTGCTCATGGATCTGCCTGGTCAGGTCTTGAATGTCTCCAAGGATGGAGAAACCACAGGCTCTCTGTTGCACTGCTTGGCTATGGCGGTGTTTGGCTGAGCTCACAGGGAAATACAATCTGATCCTCTCTTGTTTCCGTCTATGTTTGTTCTGCTTCAACTTCCCACTATGCACTGCTGTAAAGAGCCCAGACTTTTCTGGATGACCTCTTTGTAGTACTGATGATCTGTTTTTAAGTCCTCCTGTACCATCCCTTCTCCAGAGTGAACCTCAAAGGGCAAGAGCTCCAGCCCAACCACCTCACTGGTATGCATGGCCTGGGGCCCTATCATAGCACCACAGAAATGTGCAGAAGACAAAAATTTTCTCCTGCACAAAAAGGCCAGGCCAGGATTCATCCTGCTCCATGAACATCACCAGGCATGCAATCCATTTTCCCCTGTTCCATCTGCCACCCCACTACCCCAGTTACCCTCCAGCAGCCAGATTAATGTGGAATGAGTTTCCCTGTAGGGTCAACCATTCATCTTTCCTTGGCAGCCCCTCAGCTTCTGCCAAAACACTTTGTTCATGCCTGCAGGAGAGATTTTTCTCCAGGGTAGGACAGTAAATATGATTTATGCCATTGCTAGTAAAAAGCCCCAAGCTTTCTACTGCCCTGACTGTGCAGACCAGAGAGCATGCCCTGGCCCAAACTAATTTTGGATTTTTTGAGCTGTGACTCTAGATGTAAAGCCAACTGCATGCCAGGGTGACACCTGAGGTCCCAGTCTACAAACACAACCCACAGTGATCAAAGTGTGGTCACTACTGGAGTGAGCAGGTAAGAGCACATAAGAAGACAATGTTAGGAATATAAATAAAAGTAAACACACCATTAGTCTCAAAATCCTCCATGCCAAGATCTCAGGATAACTCACTGGGAACACTCCATGTGATACAGACTAATGTCCCAAATGAAGGACCCAGAGGTGGAGGGATGAAAGTGACACCCACAAAAAGGGACTGATACTGGGAAGATTTTGCATACAATTTTAATAATTTATTTGATGAGGCTTTTCTGATTGAGTTAGGGCAAAGCCCATTAATAAAAAAAGTGCAATAATAATAATCCCTTTCTGTGATATTTGGGTTATCAGGGTTTTATGAAGGACTACAAATAAACATCATTCAGGCAGCACTGACCTGTGCATCCTTACAGGATCAGTGGCAGGCAGTGAGGGAGAAAAAGTGGCACTGCCACCCCCATTCTGCCAAATTTGCGTAAATGTCTTCAAAACATGCTGACTCCTTTTCTGTCCCTCACAGCAAAATGGCAGGGTCTGAGCTTTAGTTGCCCATGGTGGCTTGGAGCATCCCAGTTTACAAGAACAAATCATCATCTCCCCTCCAGATTGTATGTTATTTTAATACAGAGAGGGTTTCTGTCTTAGAAACCACTAGTACTTGTGTTGGGCTCTGCTCTGCAAGATAGTCAAGAGCTTAGGATAACTGAGGAACCAGAAACCATCCTTAGACATCCTTCATTCTCAGAACAGTTTCTTCTGGTGCAGTCTGGAGGCCTTATTCACCTTATATGGTACTTTATAATAATAAAAATACAACATACCAGCAAAACTGACCTGTGATAACATTAAATTCATTAAGAGCAAAACAGACACTTCAACTAAAGTTACTCTGAGATTTACTCAAATTAGTGAAAAAACTCAAACTTCCAAATCCTCCAAACAATGGCAGCAGGCAATCAGATCCAAAAGGGGACAAAAACCTCCATATGTTGCTCCAGTCCTGGTCTTCAGATGGCCGTAAAAAGATACTTTTCTTCTGCTCTGTCCCTTACTCATCACCTTGTGTTCTCTCATGTAATGCCTCATTATTAAAGTCTGGCTGGCTGTTGGCAGAAAACAAGGAATTTCCCCATGCCTGAACTGGGCAGAGCCAGGACTATCCCCAGGACTCTGAGCAAAGCATGCCCAATTAATTTTTGTACCTTTGCAACCTTTTCCATTTGATACAAGACAAATGCAGTTTTCCGCATCTCACCTCAAACAGTCACCCTCACAGGGAAGAAATGAGCTCTTAATTGATGGCACAATGTCCCAGGAGTAAGGAAGAAAGCAACAAGCAAACAAAAAATGAACCTGGTTTTCATTTCTTCTGCACAATGATCCCAATTATACCATTTATCATATCATTTGCATTGCCACAACACAACCTTTTATATGTGCTTGCGTTGCAAGCCATTTAATCTCAGTCTACCTTTTAAAAAAGGCTTGTAGAAAACAGGATACCTGCTTTATGATGATGCAGTTAAGGGAGCCAATTTGAATTCTGAAGCAAACAAGATTTATCCAAGTTAATAGTCTGAGGGGTTCCTGGAGCAAACTAGAGTAAGGCTCTTGTTGTTCCCTTTTAATAATCCATGGGACAATCCCAGGTATTTACCTAAAAATTGAATCCTCCAGATGTCATCTAATTTGCAGGCAATAATTTCCTAAGGGGAAAGACATTTACCACTCATTTCAGAAGTGTGCAAATGACTTTTCCTGGCTCTGCACATGGCCCTGAAACGTCTTTGGGGTAGCGTAAGGACAGTTTCCCACCTGGCAGGATTTTCCAGCATTAAATGCCACTGGGCATCAACAGAGGTCGTTTCAGTGCCTGCAGAGTCCGTGGTTTACTCCCCCCTGCCTCTACAAGAAGCTGCAGCTCCAGTATTTACAAACAATGCAGTGACATGTGTCAGCAGCGGTTCTTGGAAAAGCGATACAAAGTTCTACAAAAGCCTAATAGACAGCATTGCAATTAGGCCAGAGATCTGGAGAATCACTAAATTAATTCAGTCTGCCATGAATATATTATAAGTTCTGCATTATATTGATCATGCTGGAGAAACATCCGGTATCTGCCTCTTTTCTTACAGCAACACATGGAAAACCAGCCAATTATTTCAGCAACAGAAGGGAATATTTTCTTATGCAGAGCCTGGTTTTCCTGAGGAGCTAATCACAATGAGCTATCACTGGTGTACCCTTTTTAGCAGAGCTCAGGAAAGTTCAGAGTCCTTCCCCGGAAAAAAATTATGTTGGTATCTGTATAAAATTTGTTAACTGCTGCAAATTCAGTTTGTCCCTTGCTGTGTTGATTGCTTCTCTGAGCACCTTCCAGGCACAAGAGTAGTGGAGGATCCATAGTTAGGGATGCACATATTTCTATTGCAAAATGGACAGAAATCACAAAGGAAAAAAAGAGTAAGTCCCGGCACCAAAAAATGAGCGCACAGGCCCCTCTGCCACTGAGCAGCGGGGAGGTGCAGGACAAGGCATTTCCTGCTGCTTGTCTGATCTCTCTGTTGGATCCAGCTACAGCATCAGCATAAAAGCAGCTGCTCAGTGTACAGAGCCCTTTGCCCGAGCAGGTTCTGGCCACTGCCACGGCCAGAGGTTCCACTGGAGCTGCTGGAGGATTTCTGGCAGAACTAGGAGGCCTCGTGTTTGCTCCTGGGCAGCTTCTGCAGTCTTAATGCACGCCACACAAGGAGTTTGCTGGCTGCACTGGCATTTGATGTCCCTCAGATAAACCATGCCTCTGAACCAGCAAGCCTGGCTGATTGCACCTGCCTGGAAGGTAGGTGGGGAGCTGTTCCTCCTTGCTCCAGTCTGAGTGGACAAACAAGAAAGAAAGTGATCACAACACGCTCTGCCTTTTTCAGGGCTGCTGGGGCTGCTAAGCCCCAGATTACCAGTGCAAAACACGTTTTGGGGCATATGTAACAGCAGCTGTGGAGGACAGGCGTGTTCCTATCAGCGTTCCTCAAAAGCCAGGGAGAAAACTCAGAAGCACCAGAGATTCAAGGAGTACCTTATCCTGATCTCAAGGAATGTGACAAACGATCCTTTCAAGGAATGTGATAAATGACCCTTCCCACCCAGGGGCAGATACATGTGGTTTTGCCCTTTGCACCTGCACAAACAGCTTAATTATCCTCAGAAGCAGGACAAGAAGATGGGGTGAAATCAAAATCATCTCCCTCAGTTTAAGGACCACCTGGAAACGAGGTGCTGGGAGGTACCTTGTAGCAGCTTTGTCTGCTGGCGGTGGAAATATCCAGGCAAAAAGTTGCAAAAATAGGCGCTGGTCCTGCAGAAGAGGGTCTGCCTGGGACATTCATGATTTTGTGGGCCTGGCTGAGGCAGCGTCAGTCCCTCTCACACCCTTGTGCCTGGGTGATCAAAATAAAATGCAGCTTCAGGCAAGATGTATCAGACCTTTCTCCAGGAGGCTCCTGGAAGAGGGTGACTATGTACCTGCTGGGATAAGAAGACAGGGTTTGTGGCAGATGCTTGTCCCTGCCTTGCTTGTCTTAAGGATAAGAAACCAGCCTCCTGGATGCAACCCAGTCCTGCATCCCCTGTGAGATGGTGACCCCCTGTGGACAGCTTTTAGGTTACACATACGAGGCTGCAAGGGATGAGAGCATTAGCTTAGCACTGGGGAAAGGCAGGATTTACTTAGCTCCAGGCATCTGGGACCACTTTTCCCTACTGGAATTTATCCATTCCCTCACTTGCCCCGCTCCTCCCTGCTAAACATGTCATGTCATGTCATGTCACCTTTCTGAAGATCGGTAGAGACACGAGAGCAGGACAGGACAGGACCACAGCACCACCTTCCACTCATTGCCTGCCTCATCTGGAGGCAAGATCCACCAAACAAGTCCCAGGCTTCACGCACCTAGCATTTGGCAACATGGGGGGGTTCCCAAAGGGTATGGGCAAAGGATCCCGTGTACTCCATCTCCATGAAGCTGACATCTTCAGACTACACAACTTTGCAAGCGAGATCCTGCCATCCTGCTGTGCCACGCCTGCACAGGGTCCTGCTCACAGGCAGGATCCCACACCAAAACAGGAGGAAGCGCAGATAGCCCTCCAGCCCCAGTGTAGAGCAGAGCCCAGACGGGATGACAAAAAGGAGTCAGGGTTTTTCCTCTAGCCTTTGTGCAGCAGAAGTGCCTTTTTCTCTATTCCAGTCCTGGGAGACACAAGTGTGATAGTTAGACATCATCTGTCTTTCAGAAGGGCTTGTGAGATGTCATCTTCCACTAGACAACACAGAAGCCCCGGGAAAATGTGAATGGTGATGATCAAGCACAGGAAAGAGCAACCCAAACATCAACAGAGGGACATGCTGGCCATATTGCAGCCTGCAGGCTGGTTTTGGCCGCCATAACACAGCACCTTCCTCAAGGGTAGATATTCCCTCAACACCTCAGTCACTTCACATAAAACTAAAATAAGGTATTTTTAAAGTAAAAAATAAAAATAAAAAACTTTATTGCCTGTGTCAGTATTTCAGACCAAGGTCCAGTCTATACCTCTCTCTCAGCTAAAGTGGGGTTTCTGCAGCACCCTGCTCCTTTTGCAGCAGCTACTTTGGGCACCACATGAAGGTTTCAAAGGTGCCTGAGCAATCAAAGTGCTTAGAGGCATCACTCCAGGTGATGTACAGCCCATTCCCATGACCAAACACAAAATTTAATGATAAGCTATCACCGAGAAACTCTCTGTTACTTTAGTGAGGTCTGGGAGCCCATCTCAGTGTGAGACTTTGTGCTGTCTCCACTGCCAGTCCCAGGCACTGGAAGCCCCTGTAGACAGAAAGACATTCTGCCAGCCCCTCAGCTGCTCACTGGATTCACTGAGAGGAGTTGTCCCTGGGTCCAGTCCCTGCTCTCCAGCTCAGCCAGATCAGCACAGCCCAACTGGATGGGAGAGGATGCTCTCTGAGACCTGCAGCTCCTCCATGGGTCTCCCCTCATCGGCATTTAGGAAGCACTTCTGCTTTTAAGGGCTTAAAGGACAATTGAATTACTACAGATTTTTCCAAACCCCTTTAAAAAGTAAGAAAAAATCCCAAAACATTCAGGCGGGAAGGCAGCTTGTAACGCAGGCCCAGAGGCAGTCTTGTCTCCAAGCAAGTCACTTCAGCGCACAGTATAGTCTTCCCTCCACCAGGACCTGCCATGAGCATCACCACCAAGACAATCAAAGATGCTGAGGACTGCATCCCTGAGCCACGGCTTTGCAGCAGCCCAGTGCTCCCCATTCTGTCCCAGCACAGTGAGTGTCAGTCCCAACCAGAAGCTCCCCAGTTATCAAACATGTCGGGAGGCAACATCACCATCTTCCTTTCTCCCCTTCTAGCCCCAGACACAGTAGAGCACTGAGCGCTTTTCCCTTTCTGAGGACAAACATGCTAATTTCAGTGCTCTCAATAATGCGGTAGGCATCTGAAATGTGACCAAAACATGTCAGTCTGGAGCCAATATTTAACTTCTCACTCACTACTCACTCTTGCTGCTTCCTGATCAAATTGATCCATTGATAGAGAGATGATGCTGGGGTTTCTCTAACTGTCAGCACTGCAAACTCAGCGGAGGGTCTGAAAAACTGTCAGGCATTTTCCTTCACACCTTACCCCTCTTCTGGGGGGCCTCATGATGCTTCTGCATGGGGAAAAATCACTGTGCTTTTGGCCTTTAGTACCCAGAGGTAGCAACTTCTCTGGGAAGCTGCTTGGGAAAGGTCCTGGCACAGCTCATCTTGCACCAGGATGACAACAGTGAAGCAAACAGTGGGTGAAGAGAGATGCTCACCAGCCCTGCAGCCACCGTGGCTACCATGTGATGGAGGGTGGCATTTACTTCCTCTCTGTCATGTTGCAATTTGCACCATGAAACAGCGGATGTTCAGAGAGGAATGGTCCATGCTTCCCTCACCACTACTGAGGGCAGGAAGTCTCTGCACAGGAAGCCTTTGAGGGTGACAGCACTGACCTCACCTCCCACCCCACAGTCAAGAGTGGGCAGTATTGCTGGGAACAAGGAGGATTCAGGCTTCACTGATGTTAGTGCCAGGGGTTTTAATTTTAAGCTGCTCTTACCTATTTCTGGCACTTGGAGATGGTAACTTTTCTCCAGTGATGTCAGGGTTTCCTTCTTCGGCCCCACAACAAGGGAGGAAAACCACTGCTCACCTGTAACCTGGGACAAGGGAGGCGGGGGGGGATGCTTAGTGTAAACATCACTGCTTCACCTGAAACCTCTCTTCCCTTGCTAATTTTTATATTCAAGATATAAAACCAATTCCCTGTCCAGGCCCGAGCCCCAGTTTCTTCTCCAGCTGGTAGGACTGCCTTTGTCCTCCATGGGAGGACAAAGAGGATGCTGGTGGGTTTGGCTTGTCTATGGGAGCATCTCACAGCTGACCACATGCACACATTACCTTCTGAACAGTCCCTTAGGGAGAAACTTTCACTTTTCAGCACTCATGTTGTTTCCTATCTGCTGGCATTTTTTTTTTAATTGCTACAATGTTTCTACATCTAGATTTTACTTTAATCTTCCTTTGTTTTTAATGATGAGGTGATGTTGTCACACAGTGTCCGCTACAGATGGTTGCTGTGAATAGCCAGGACATCTGTTGGCAAGGTGAGTGGCAAGAGCCACCTCCAGCGCTGCCTGTAGACCTGGGCCAGGAAGTTAGTACAGGGAGGATATGCCTTCACTTGCTGATGATGGTCTCACCCCAGCTAGAGCCAGATCACCCCAGGATGCTTTAAAAATAGGGGGTGGAGATGGCCTGACACAAGGTATGATGTTTCTCAGCTGGTGGGGAAGGGGGAACAGTGTCTGCCAGCAAGGCACAGTACAGAATCACAGAATGATATGGGGTTGGAAGGGACCTCTGGAAATCATTTAGTCCAACCCCTCTGCCAAAGAAGGTCCACCTAGAGCAGGTTGCACAGGAACTTCTCCAGGTGGGTTTTGAATGAATCCAGAGATGGAGACTCCACCACCACTCTGGGCAGACTGTTCTCAGCGCTCTGCCACCCTCCAAGTGAAGAAGTTCCTCCTCATGTTTAGATGGAACTTCTGATGTTCAAGTGTGTGCCCATTTCCTCTTGTTTTCTCACTGGGCATCACTGAAAAAAGATTGGCCCCTTCCTCTTAACACTCACCGTTTAAGTATTTATAGGCATTGATCAGATCCCCCTTCAGCCTTCTCCAGACTAAAAAGACCCAAGGCCCTCAGCCTTTACTCATAAGAGAGATGCTCCAGGCCTCTAATCATCTTGGTGGTCTTCTGCTGTACTCTCTCTAGCAGTTTCCTATCCTTCTTGAACTGGGGAGCCCAGAACTGGACACAGTACTCCAGATGGGGCCTCACCAGGGCAGAGTAGAGGGGGAGGATAACCTCTCGACCAGCTGGTCACACTCTTCCCGATGCACTCTAGGATGCCATTAGTCTTCTTGGCCACAAGGGCACATTGCTGGCTCATGGTCATCCTGCTGTCCACCAGGACTCCTAGGTCTTTTTCCTCAGAGCTGCTCTCCAGCAGGTCAGCCCCCAACCTGTACTGGTGCAGGAGGTTATCCCTCCCCAGGTGCAGGACCCTACACTTGCCCTTGTTGAATTTCATCAGGTTCCTCTCTGTGCAACTCTACAGCCTGTCCAGGTCTCACTGTATGGCGGCACAGCCTTCTGTGCTGAGGGTACAGAGGGTACAACGAGGGCACCCTGAGTCACTGGCTGGTTTTCCCCAGTTGGAATCAGAGAAAGGTTTCCCCATCATCAGTCCTACATATGCAAATACCCAAACCTGTTATTTGCCTCAGGCAAGGTCAGAAATAGCACCCACCACACCAACACTCTTGCACTGGCTTAACATGGAAACAAGCATCTCAGCTTCTCCTTTTCTTCCCTGTTGCAAAATCCTACAGTAGGACCCTACCATCTCCCAGAGGTTGAACAATGCCACCCCAATGACATGGGAGAGAAGCTTTAACGTCACCTCAAGCCCCGGGTCCTACTCCAGGATCCACCACCACACTGAGTCATGCCCCTTGTAAGAGAAGGACAGTAGGGAGAGGCTCATAAGGGATTTGCACTGAGCCTGCAGGTTGGGTGCTGTTCTCAATCGAGCCAGGTGGACACCAAGAGTCCTTCTCACCCCTCCTTGCTGCGCCTGGGATCATGCTGCCTGGAGAGAACCAGGAACCAGCCTTCCCACCTGCTCACCAGCAAGCCACCACCACAACAAAACTTGTGGAGGGGTCTAGCACTGTCAGCAGCAACCAACTTAGAATACTTTCCTGCTCGACACTGCAGAAATGATCTCCAGATCACCACTGCATCCTGGAAGGAAAGGGGCCTGAAGACTTACCTCTCTGCTGTCATCATCAGGAGATAAGGCACCAGGACTCAAAGTATGGACATAGGTTTGATCAGTAAATTTGAGCTCAAAACAGTGATTCTAAGCCACTGCAGATTATTACTGAATATGAACAACCTGTCATCTTTGAAGACTCATGAAGATGTCTCCATGCCTTAGGCTAAGCAGTATGATACAACCCAAGCACATGCACATTGGCCACAGCACTGGGTGGCCAAGCCCGAGGGCTGGAGGGTGACCTGGGTCCTCACATGATCATCTGCTTTCATAATTGCAGAAAATTGCAATTTAGATTGTGTGTAGAGGGAAGTGTCCATGTGTCCATACCTGATGAGAGTGGTGATAGCTTCAAGGATCTCAGAAAGACCCTGCAGACACATGTCCCAGGGAGCAGCACCAGGAGGGGCTGAGCCAGAAACCAAGGTGGCCCCAGCACTGATCTTGCACTCATCAACACGGCACAGTCCCATGGTGTCTCAGCATGGCTGGTACAGCTAGGTGGGACAGGGTCCATCAACAGCCCCAGGCACAGCAAGGGGATGAAGCAGGACCAGAGTCCCTCCAGGAAGCATGGTCTGGAGCAGGTGATGATGCTACAGACAAAGCTACAAGGCAGGTCCAAGTCTATGCAGTAAGTAGGGCTGTAGATAAAGACATATCTAATGTAGCTCAGACATGGACGGAGGTCACAGACTTAAGCTTAAATGAGGTCCTAGGCCATGGGCAGAGGAGGTGTGTGGATGAGGGTCACAGATAAGGTGAAAAAAAAGCAAAAGGCAACCTGTACCCCATTTCTCAACACCATCCGGGCTCTTCAGTTCTCATGGTAAAGCTGCTTTTTATCACACTCTCAAACGTATAAGGTGCCCTTCAAAAAAGCCAGGTAGGCTGAATGCTGCCAGCATGGTCAGGTGGTGTCAACACTTCTACTTGTTACACTCATGAGGATACAGCCCTGTAGTCTTCAGCTGACCATGCCGTAGTTGTAGCACACCAGTAATGCCCACAGGCTCCAAAAACGTTGTGGCTTTCACAGCTGCGTGTCTCAGCCCTGCTTTGCAGAGCTGGGAGCTACAAGTCCATGTGAGTACAGGTCTGCAGACGCGGACACTGCTAAAGAAAGCTACACTTCTCAGCCAGTTGGCCCTAAATCTCTCCCTGAGTCCAAGGGCCACAGAAAAGCTTTGGGTTCCTGAGCTGTAGCACCAGCAAAGCTCTTACCCTCCCCTAAGTTTAAGGAAGAATGACCCCAAAATTGATCCATCAGGGGCATAACAAGAGACAATGTGAAATAAGCCCTTCCCGGCTTGCTCATTTACGTCTGCCACCGACATTTGAAAAAGTCAGGCAGCGAGCACATCTAAAAATGAGGGCTCAGCGTTGAGCTGACCCAGCTGCCGCCAGCCAAACAGGAAGAGTTGCCAAGCGAAACGCTCTTGGCAGGGGAACTTCCACTAATGCCCTTAGCCTGTTATAAAATGCACAGTAACACAGTGAAAAGCCCACAGTGGAAGGGGCCTTAAATTAGGTCAGCCTTCTTTTGGTGTTTGCTCTGAGTGCAGAGCACGTAGGGACAGTCACCAAAGGCTGACACTCAGCAGCTTGTGAGGACGGGGTAATCTGTGCCCTTTGGTTGTGCCCTTAGTCATTGGTGTTTCAACATGAAAATGCAGTGCCTTTGAATTCCGGAGCTCATGGCACCCAAACTCTCATTTTCCCTGGCATGGCCACTCTTTCTCGCCCACTGTTCAGAGCTGCTGGCTAACAAATACAGCTAAAGCGGTGGAAATGCCTAGTTACATCCACCTGAATCCTCATTTCTTGCCTAGTCTCCTTACAAAGGAGATCAACACAATTACGCATCCAGGCCTCAAGCCGGGATGATAAAAACAAAACACAGGCAAACCCACTGAGATCATGATGGAGCTCTTTTGCCACCGCCTAGTGCTCATATAGAGAGGCTGGAAAACAGTGAATCAGCACGTACAAATGAAGGGAGCTGTGAGAAAAATGACAAGGGAGGGTACCTGAGCAGCTTGGCACCAGGGATGCCTTGGTCAGCAGGGTTACTGACCCAGCAGCACGGCAGATGGACACCTGCACAGTCACTGACCTGCCAGCAAGAGAAACAGGCCGTTTTCGCGCATGGCACTCAGAGGGAATGGGGCAATGACAGGGGAAGCAAAGGGAGTAATTCCTATTGGATCTGGGCACATCCTGGATGGAGATCCGTGCTGTCCGGCAACCAGCTCATCCCCCTGACAACACCAATCGAGATCCGGCCCTCTGCTCACCAAACCGCAGCAAAGACGGGAAATGGCATTTCCCTCAGGCATAAAGGGCAACCCACAGAAGAGGCACTCCCAGGAAGCTCTATTTCCCACTAGAAGATGGGTTTCTGGTAACTTTCTTGTTTTGCTTTCCTTCAATAGACCCAAACCCACCCCCCTCCCCCCTTCTACACACACAAAAAGATGTGGTTGGGTAAGTCTTGTCGAAATACCATTTTTAGACAAAGAATGACAGCATCCTTAAGAGTTCTCACTTTCCCCATTACCTGAAGATGAAATTTCTTTCAAGGGGATCCTGCTCCTTCCTTCCAGTCTTACCCCAGGAATAAAAACCCAAAGACCCCTCCTATGCACCATCACAAGCTCCAGTCTCACTCGCCTTCTGCTCAGCAAAGACTCCTTGTCTCTTTTGCTGGGATTCTGGGACATCACATCACAAGACACTGAAAAGAAAGATTCTTTTTTTTTTTTTTTTCCCCCTAGATCTGAAGCTGTTTTCTCCTAGCTCCAGAGCTGCCTTTCCCCACGATGCCCCCAAACACAGTGCCCACTTACAGAAACCAGCAGCAAAGGCCCCACCAGGCTTGTACACGCACTGGGGTTTAGAGGGTTACCGCTGGGCAATGTTGGCACTCGCAGAACAAAGCCAGGGTTTGTGGACAAGACCCACCTGCTCTAAAACTATGCTGGCTGATAACGATGTTTTTTATCAGTTATGCGCTTCCCACCAATTCAAACTGTGCTGCCATTTCTGCACTAGGCTGTCCTCAGGCTGAGTTATGGGTAGGGGGCTCATCTCCATTCCCACAGGCACGGTATCCCCAACTTCCCCACAGTACATATTCATCATGATTTAGCAGGAAACCTCTCAGCCAGTTCTCAGGTGCTGATCCCCTCTGCCTGATCATTTAAAGGTTTTTTTGCCCAGATGAGGCATCACTAAACCTCCCCCCAATTACAGCAAACCCAGGACATAGCTCAGTCTCCAAGCCCAGATGGGCTCGTGACTGATCCATGACTGGCCTTTCTGCACCCTCCTCTGCTTGCAAATGGAAGCTGTGATGGGTCAGGCACATGGGCTGAAGAAGCTGTTCCTCCAGCTCCACTGGTTCAGGTCCTAAATGCAGTGAGCCATGGGTTTGGGCTGAAAGGAAAGCCCTAGGGCTTTCCACCCAGAAAAGCCAGGGGGACAACCAGGTCACCAGCAAGGACCAGGTACCAGAGGAAACAAGGGCTACAAAAAAAAAAAAAAAAAAAAAAAAACAAAAACAA
>VXBJ01002285.1:22440-59126 GCA_013400055.1 Nycticryphes semicollaris
AAAAAAAACCCCTTAATGGCAGTGCAGAAAGATAGTGGAGCTGTTAACTCTTACACAGCACAGCTGCATAAACACATGCAGCCTCCAAATGCATCAGCCAAGACCTGAAATCACAGCCTTAGTGCAAGTGTTTTCAAAAGCAGACTGTTTCTTCAGACAAACAGCCAAGGACTTCTATCCCTCACCCAAAACCAGAGGCCAGGTGAAGGGACAGGTTGATCTCATCTTTGGTGAGGGCCACACATTCCTTCTCATCCCATTCTTTGGGAATGACAGACTAAGTCACAAATTAAAGGTAAACCCTCCCTCCAAGAGAGTGGAAGCTCAAAGGAAAACCCACACATCATAGCAATTATTATTTCATTTTTTATGTTTACAGTAGTCACTTAACAGGGATACCAAGCTGGGTGGTGGTTGGCTTGTTGTTTGGTTTGTTGTTTTTTTTTTTCAAATCAGAATGCCAATATTGGAGTTACTTTATTGGGAAAGCCATACAAAGACCAAAACAGCTGCTCTAAAACACTATTACAAAGGAAAATAAAGTTGAGATCACACTGTGCTTTAAAGGAAAGTTACATAGTTTAACTTGCATAGCACAAGCATATGTAAGTAGCTGAGTTAACAGGCATTGATGAAGCCCATCTCAAACTATGTTATTGCTTTTGGTTTTTTTGCTTGTAGATCTGAGCAACTGGTTGCTGGTCTCCACTGGAACCAAGGTAATCTTACTGGCAGTTGCTTTCAAGTAGTTTAATTTGGTTTAGCCAAGGAACAGTGTACACTACGAAGTCACAGATGGTGTGCTAAGGAGAGAAAAAAAGCAGTTATCAGATTAAATGCATAAAACAGTGTCAGTGAGCATTGTCCTATACCAATTTACTACCACACGTGATCTAGAATGCTCTGCTATGGATTCTGGAACACCATCCTTATGAATACCTGCTTGGCATCAATCACTCCTCTCAAACAACAGCACAGAAGCTAAGCAGTCAGCACTTCTGAAGACCTCCTTTACTCAGTCACACACATGGTGGGTAATACTCCAGCACAGGCTCTCGGGCACAGGTAAACACACCCACATGGCCAGTCTGTGTGTGCACGTGTCAAAACCACTGC
This sequence comes from Nycticryphes semicollaris, assembly GCA_013400055.1. Classification (NCBI taxonomy): domain Eukaryota; kingdom Metazoa; phylum Chordata; class Aves; order Charadriiformes; family Rostratulidae; genus Nycticryphes; species Nycticryphes semicollaris. The sequence continues at coordinate 23,557 of VXBJ01002285.1, forward strand.
AGGCAGCGTAATGGTAGACACCAGCTTCTAGCTAGGTGCTTAATGCATCACACTTCTCGTGTGTGCAGGCAGAAAGGGCATGTACACAGAGAAGTTAAAGTCAGTCACCATAATTAATACAAGTAATGAAGTACTATGGAAGAACTACGCTCAGGCCAGAGCAAGGCATATTTAGTGCTCTCGCCTGAAAAGCTAGAGTAGTCCTTAAGGAGCAACTGCTATTAGACAACTCCCATGTGACAGCTTGGTGGACAGAGAAAACAGGGGTAATCTGCCTCCTGTGACCACTGCCCAAGGCACTATTCACAGTAATGTAAATCCCCCAGGAAACTGTGTCAAGTCAAACTTGTTTACATAACCACAGAACAGGAGCTGAGAATGGTACAGAGACTCAGAACACTGGACTGAGCGCCAGAAGACCTGTAGGCTTGGCAGTTTCCTCCACGCATCCTTGTGATCAAGCTATGAGCACCTTTTTAAAGTGTCTGAGGTACACACAGTCCTCCACGCACTACAGACCAAGATCCCCACTTACAAAAATGAACTAAGGCCCCACCTTCTCCGTCACCATCACCTGGCAAGACAAGTTCTGCAAGGGCAGCATCTTGGTAAGCGTAAAGGCATGAGGTCTCTGATCTTGGCTGGGGCAGACAGGAGGCACTGCCCATACCTCTCTGTACTAAGGGCAGGCAGAGGGAAAGGGCAGGAAACCCAGGGCCCAGCACATTGTGCACCAGATCCTACCTTAGCCATCTGCGGGTCCTCATGGAAAGAGCAGCTCTGGAGATCAGTTGCTGACTTGTGGCAAGTTGTCCGGGCGATCTCAACTTTCATTATGTATTTGATTCCAGACACAAGCTGCAACAAGATAAGTGGGCAGAAGCAGCTTTATTTGCAGCATGTACAGAAGGGCTCTCTGACAAAGAGAAGCCTAGCAAAAAGGCAGAGAGCTTTCTGGTTACATGATGGAAGCCAGACTCCAGAAGTACAGAGCAGATTCTGTGTGGCAACCTCCACAGAAGAGGCACTTGGCACCCTTTCAAAAACAGGAAACAAAATCCAAGTAAACAAGTCTCACAGTGCAGCTTCCCTGGTCAGTAAAGAGAAACATGTGTTACCCTATCAGCAATGCCTAGAAATTACTGCCTTCTTCAGTAACACACAACACCCAAGGGTATTCGGCCTGACAGAAGACCCGAGCTACAGAAAAAAAGGCTTTTATTCGTCTTCTGTGAAACAGTCCAGCTTTAAGAACCCCTCAAGCTTGAGGCCTGCTCTTTCGCCAAGGAAATCCCACAGGCCCCGTTTTCAGCTGCTCCCCGGAAGGGGCCAGGGCCGTGCCCAACACCGCCCCCCTAATCCCCTCGCCCCAGGGCCCACCCAGCGGCCGCCGCTGCTTCCAAGCCCGTCGCGGCGCGGGGCTGAGCCACCCCCGCACCCACCTGCCTCTTGGCGCTGATGACCCGCACCACCCGGCTGGAGTACATGTCGTTGCTGGCCCTGTTGTACTCCACCATAGCGAACTGCAGGGCCCGCTGCAGGCCCTCATCGTTGTCGGCGTTGTCGACGTCCACCGGGGCCCCCAGAAGCCGCGGTCGGTCGGCGCCGCCCAACACGGCGCCGGCGAGCAGCAGGGCCGCAGCCAACAGCGTCAAGCAACCACTTGCTCCTGCCATGGCTACGTACTCACGCACCAGCCCCGCCGCCAGCCGCCGCCACTTTAAAGCCGGCCTGGCGGGGCGGGGCGGGGCGGGAGGCGGCCTCCCCCCAAAAGACACCGCCCCATCCCGCCCTTTGTCCCTCTGGCCCGCAGCCTTGTGTCCCCGTAGGTGCGGGTATTGTCAACCCTTTGGCTTTACACTAGTCCTTGTGCCCTCCGGCTCTCTGACGAGTAGCCTCAGCGCCAAGCTGGGTTCCTTCACGGCTGCCTGCTGCACGGCTCCCCGGTGAGGGCAGCCGGGCTACCCCGGGACAGGCTGTAGAGCCGGGTAGGATACCTGACAAGAAGCTTCCCTCTGAATTCCCTCTTCGTGCTGCTTTCCTTTCAAAGGCTGGTGCTGTGAGGGGGAGAGGGTTTGTGTAACCCCTGAATTCTCTCTGTCCCGGAGCCATCTTTGCTTATGGAAAACCACCCCATGTCCCCTGTCCCTTGGGGAGGGGGCAGGAGGTAAACGAGGAGGTGGCAGTGGCATTGCACCACCCATGGCCATCCCGCCACAGGGATACAGGTGGAGGAGGATGTTTTCCTGCACAAGTCTGGGAAGTCAGAGACTTTTTCCAGGCTCTGCCTCCTCCTGGGTTATTCTAGCACTTGTTTCCCTTTGCTGCAGAGGGAAAATAAAAGCCACAGAGCATTTTAAGCTACCAGTGTGGCTCCCAGCACAAAACACCATGTGTCATTTGCTAGATCTGCCCCCGCAGCACTGGTGTTGCTTCATCCATGCTAATCGCTGCACTGAAGGTCAGCGGGGCGCCTGTGGCAGGGGTGGCTTCCCAGACACATTGCTTAGCTTCCCGTCGCCTTTCCTAACCTATCTGCCCCCATCCCACCAGGAAATCTAACTTTGGAAAGATAGGAACCTCACAGAGCACAAAGGAGCCAGCTCCAGTGAAACTTAGGGTTTGTGGAGTTGTTAAGATGACATTTTGTGCTTGAGTATCGGCAGTAGGCCTCACAGTGAAAAGGAAAGGGGCTCCTGGGCTGGCTGGAAAGGTCAACCACAGGCTGGCGATACCCAGCGTGAGAGGTATCATGGGAAAAATCCCTGTGCTTGGCATCAAGCTCTGCAACTAATCAGGGGACAGGGGTAGAGAAAGGCACGGGCACCACCAAAGCGCCAGAGAGGGGATGCAGATACCGGTAATGGGAGGTTAGCCAGAGCTGCTAGCAGCTGCAGGAGCCTGTCTCCGTTTATCTTTTCCTTAACTGGCCTTGGATCCAGACTGGACCAGTTTAAGACTCAAGGTTAGAGATTGCTTAAGTGTCTTCAGAGGCACAAACTCTCTTTTGCACAGCCAGTGACTGCTGCCCATGGGAGCAGCTGGCTCTGCCCTGAATCAGTCACTGTTTCCAACGTACCTGCCAGGTCTCGTCTCACTGCCCTGTACCAACCCTGCCAGCTCATGCATCTGCTGAGCAGTGTCCTGGCTTCCAGCCACTGGAGATGGCCACCAGTCCCAAAGGGCATATGCAGGGATCTGTGCTTCACACTGTCGCCCAAGGGAAGCATGGTGAGAGGGAAAACCAGTGCCTTTGGGATTCAGGGAGCAAGCAAAGTCTTAGCCCTGTTTGAGTCATCAGAGTTAGGATGTCCAGTCCAATGTGGCTTAAACTCACACTGGCAGGCAGCAAGTCAGCTCTTGGTACAGTCCTGGTGATCCTGTGGTTATTTCTGCAAGTGGACATCGTGCGAGATACAGGATCATACAGCTGCGTTCCCTCTCACCTCTCCTCCAACACCACAGCGTACCCATTTAACCTGTTCTGCCTCCAGCACTTACACAGGGTTCTGGTTTCATTTCACGTGCCAGAAGGTCACTGGCCCAATGAATAATGGATGCCACAAAACCACTCCAGCGGAAAAGACTGAGGAAGCAGAAGAGACTTGCTTCGGTAATGTGAAAAGTAGCAACACTTTTTGCAAGGAGAGGGTTCCGTTTCCTCCTTCCTCTCTGAGACAGGGACCATCTTGCCCCCTGAGAGGCAACAGCCTGGGCACAGATGTGGGAAAGTTTCTGTATGTTTTATGAAGCAGTGTCAGCTTTCTGGTTCAGTCTGGGTTTCTTCTCCCCCTGGGAAATGCGCTACATACTGTCTCTTCACAGGTGGGGAATTGTCTCTGTGGAGTTCCAACCCAAAGTTTCATCCTCATCAAACCATTGCTTACAGCTTCCCCAAGGTGCAGCTGAGGCAAAGGAACATTTTCCACAGAATGACTCCCAACCCCTTCCTGCATGCTGCAGACAGGCAGGGCATCATATCACTGTGATACTTCAGGTTACTGATGTACTTAGAGTTTCCTCCCCAGGTACAAGTTAATCCAAGTGAAGCCCAAAGCAAAGCTGCTGGATTTGCAACTCAGAAGTCAGCCAGGTGCTGGAGGTCCTGAGCACTGATGGTCCTTGAGTGTCAATATCAAAATTTCCTGTTCTCTCTCCTGGTCCTTCTGCATTCCTTCTCCCTCTCGCAGAAAACAGAGATAGATCTGGAGACCCAGTGATGCCTGACAGGTTTTTTAAGTGTCTCAAAGGAGGTGCATGTTGGTTAATGTCATGTTGTCCTCTTCCTTGGTCATCAACACTTCACTCAGCTGAACACATATAACTGCAGAAAGAAGAGATGGTCTGTGCTCAGCAGTGTCAGACCCTAGAGGTTTTTTGGTGCCAAGATTTCTCTTTATCTTTCCTAACAGATGCAGCAACATTTATTCTGCAAAAGGGTGGCTGACTAAGTCCCTCTTTGACACAGTTCATGCCTCACTTTGCTGTGCAGAGCAGCTGCAAAGGAAAAACTTCCCTTTGCAGTTTCTAGCTCTCCAGGTTGGGCAGTGCCAGGTGGACCCTGCAGCCCCACAACTAACAGAAGCAAGCCGCATTGGTTGACCGTAACAGTCCAAAATTCACAAAACCAGGACTTGTACCAAAGCAATTTTGAGAAAAAAAGGCTTGGCAAAAAAATTACAGTCTACAATCAATGAATAAAAGAGACCTGCTTCATGAAATAAAACTGCATGGTTTGGGCACAACCATTTTTCTCTATGAGGTGCTTTTTAAAAATGTAAATTAAACGGAAATTCTCAAATAACCAGATGACCAAAGGAGACAGTAATTTAGAGGATATACCAAACAGAAGGAGACTCATTATAACATGACAAAAGTTTGTGATACTGTGTGTGCTAATAGTATTAAGTGGAAAAAGAGAGCGTTAGTGTTTTCTTACACAGTTGGTTCAACAGCTTTTGTGCCATATCCAATACATTTTAATCTACCCTTTTTGTCTGTGGTTCAATTTCACTCCAAATTATTGAGTTTTTTGTATTAGCATGCATTCTCGTTTCTCCAGGTAAATGCTACATTCCTTGCCTGTGCTGATGACATCTCTCATCTCTCTTCTAACATCCAAAGGACCAATTACAGATGTCTCTACTCTGTAGCTAACTGCAGAGCTCTGGAATATTGTGACATGTCTTTCAAAGTACAATTAGACAAGGATGTTTGAAGAAGCAGCTAGTCCTTTAATCAAGAAGAACAGTTTCTCCAGTAAACTGAACTCTGAATGACCCTCAGAAGAGAGTAATTACTGTGACAGAGGCAGGAACAATTGGAAAAGCATGATCGAACACTAAACATCTGGTTTCAATTTCTCTTAAGCGAGGGGCAGCAGGCCAGATCTGTGCTGGGGTCAGTGTTCTGCATCCTGCTAAGTGAATCTGGAGCAGCGAAGGGTGGGGTGCTGACACAGTTCCCCCTTCTCCTCCCACTGCACTGCGTAACTGACACAAGGTGATGTAAGGGAGGTGTTTCGTAAAAGCATCGCTTTCGCAGGCTGAAAGCCTCTTGAGCAAGACAGTCAGTGGTTTATGAGAGGGGGCTGAGAGTGATTCAATACCAAAGGCAAGGCCGTTTCACTGCTGCCGAAGAGTGCCCTCTGCTTACGGAAATGAATCTGTCCCATACCAGCTTCTATTCAGCAATGGTAGGAGAAGTAGGGAGCCTCTGCCTTCTTTCAAGACCCATGGCCACCTCTGTCCACTGGCATGCAGAGGCTTTTTTTTCAGGAGAGGAATGGAGGCAATGCCATGATTTGTCCACACAAGGAAAATCGGGGCCCTCTCTTTGCTCTCAGCTTCAAAAGGGGGATCTCTGACAGCTGATATGAAAGTCCCCAGGGAACCAGGACCACAGTCTGCATGTACACACACTGTCACATGCTGACAGGCTCTCCCCACAAGCAGCCAGACTTTTCTGCATAGATTTCAGCTAAAAATCACCATGTGCCAGAACAGGTGTCAAAAGCAGCAAAGGGCTGCTCTGCACATATTTCAGTCCTGGCAGTACAGCCCTCTAGTCCCTGCGTGACACAATTACGCTTCCTTCACTCTTCACAGTAGCCTGGAAGGAGCCAATGACCATCTACTTTAAGTAAACTTAGCACTTAGTGCTGAGTGCACCTTTCAGGCAATTGAGTGGGAACAGAGCTATTAGGAAACAGGTCCTCAATCTAAGTGTTGAGCTCCCTCGAAAGCCCAGCCCTAGATTTCCTGGGAAGAGAAAATAAAAAACCATCAGGAACCAAGTGCTAGCAGCACTTAGCCCTGTTCAGTCGATGGCGGTCACTTTGAGGAATTAAATGCCAAGCAACTCTCAGGACTGATTTCAATAAGGTCAATGACCCTCATGCTGCAGAGCGATGCCTATGAGAAGGAGTTGAGGTGCGGGGAGCTCCCCAGCTCTCTGCTGCACCCCATGCTGCTCACAGCACTTGTGGGGACGACAGCGTCGCCTGATTTGAATCCCTTTCCCTTACGCCAATGCAGGAGATGATCTGCCTCTAAGAAGTGGGTATTCACATACAAACATCTACTTTAGTAATTGCTGATGTTAGTCTGCCTTTGTGCCCATAAGGGAAGGCATTATTGTTTTACAAGCAAGCAGTAAATAAAGTAACTGCCAGCAGAAAAGCTGCATTTCAAATAACTGCAAGTGATCAGTTATGGTCGGATAATGCAACTGAGGCAATGAAGCCATGGTGTTGATAGTGAATGCTGATTTTAGTGAAGAACTGGTGTGCTTGGGATGTTAGCAAAAAACCAGCCTTGCACCAGCATCCTTTTTTGCTCTGAGAAACATAAATGCTGGCACAGCAATAGCATATATTCGAAATTATCACCAGTGATTTTATGCAATCTGATGCCTTTGCTGCATTAGCTTGTATTTATTAATTTTGCCATTTTCTTTTCTTGTGTATCATTCTTCCTATATCTTTGTTTGCCTCAGCCTGCAAGAGAAATAGCTTCACTGGTTAAGATTTATATTCATTAATTCTTACTAGATGTGTTTTTCTTCCCCAGGAATTGTTTGGTTCAGAGCTGACAAGAAAATTAGTTCCATCCTCAGCCTCCAATCCAATCAGAAGCACAAAGCGCGTGTTTAAGCTTAGTTTCTGAAGAATACCACTGACTTCACATGACTAAAAATAAGCCTAAAATTAAGTATGCATTTGTGTGCTGCACTGAAGCTGCTGGGAGATTCCTGTCCTTTCCAGCAGCAAGTGCTACAGTGGAGTGAAATGGTCAGATGTTTCAACAGAAGTTTGCTTAGTGGAGAAGAAAAGCCAGGCCATAAAGAAGGAGTATTTCTTCAAGTTTGAGCCACAGTCTGCAAACAGCAGAGAAACAGTGTAGTGGAGAAGCCTGCAAATATTAGAGCTCATGCTCTGAGGCTTCACAAGTCCCAGGAAGTCCAGAGGGGACAGTTTCCTCAACAGAAGTGTGGTGTCTTTGCAAAGTTCTTCCAGGCTCCCCAGAAGGTGGTTCATTAGCCACACCATCTTTGTCCTCTCTATAAATCAAATCACTCCTGTCTTCCCTTGGCAACAGCCCGTAGCCATAATTTCACTGCTGCTAAGTCCAAAGGCTTTAGGATAAGGCACAAATTTGGGTGTTCACTAAGCATGATACCACCCCTTAACTATACATGTATATATATTTATGACGAAGGTCCCTTGTGGGGAGCAAGACCACAAATCCCTAATGCTAGCAAGAACCCACAATGAAAGGGCCACGCAGAACCTCAAGTTTTTGTTGGTTGAAGTGATCTCCTCTGCTGTGTTCCCAGCAGTGCCAAGCCAGGTGGCAGCCAGATGCCAGGCTGCTTTGGGTTGCATGGCACTGTGAAGACAGACACAACAGTCACAACATTTTTTGTTAGGTTTTGGTTTTTTTTTTATTTTATTTTTCTTGTTTTTGAAGAGACAGCTGTTGTGCTGTCAACTAATTGCATTGATTTCTTGTTGGGAGACAAACCAATGGTGCCCGGCTTGGATGTATTTGCAATCCCCATATATGTACAACCTCTGTGCTAGGTTTTGAAGTGGTTATGGTTTCTGTCTGCTCAGCAAATTCTGCCTAGTTAAGGCTTTTTTTTTTTTGGTATGGGGATGCAAAACTCTGGTCTATGAAACATCTAAGTACAGAGAACAGCCTGTTCTCAAGGGGTTGACTTGCCAGCATTGATTCCTGGCTGCTTCTCATTAGACAGGACTTAAGCTCTTTTCTACATTGTGTTTGTTGGGTTTGAAGCACTGGGAAGGGGCAGGGACATTTATTATGTTTAACAATGGCAAGAGAGAACCCCTTAGAAAGTCACGGTAGCTTGCAAACAAAACCAGCTAGTCACCCACAGCAGCCAGACTGGGATACCTGGACACTGAGATTTTTCCCTCAAGAGGGAAGTTGAAATTGTGAGCAATCCAAAATTCACCCAGCCAGCTGTTCACACTCTGCTCTACATGTGTACATTCAGCAAAAAAGAGCAGCCCACTACAACATACCAAAGGGCCTTTCAGAAGAGCACATACTGTTACACTTAAATAAGAGTACCACATCTATTATCATTAATAAACTGATGTGTAGAAAGACCGCACAGTTAATCCTTAGGCCGTGCTGCATCCCACAGTTACAGCAAGGTTTCAGCAAGTTCAAGTGCACAAGCAAAGACTTACTTTCTGAGCAGCACTTCTACTCCCACAAGAATATGGTTATTTGTGAGTGTGCAAGACCACTTCATTCCCAGTGGCTGGCTGGCAGCTGGTTCGCTCCAGTCAAAGGCTCCAGTCGCCCAAGCAGGGAGAAAGAAAGCCAGATCACAGCACGACATGCAGCTGATGAAATAGCTGTAAAATGCCACCAGCACAAACCTTAAAGAGGAACCTTAGAAGGGTGCAGGCAATAGCAAAGAATTGGCCTCAGCACATAGGAGGCCTACACTTATCTGCCCAGCTGTTCACAAACAAAAACTTGCACCTTTTCCCAGCAATTTGCGTAATACATATTTCCATAAAAAAATGAAGGAACACACTGGCAGGCTACCTTGCAAGGGTTCATTTGAACATAAAGAATTAGATTGTGTGAACATGAGGAGGAAGAATTACATTAAGCGATTATATCCCTTCTCAGGTTGCCAGCTGGATAATAATTAGGCTTTTATGAATATGACAGCAAGGCAGGGAAAGCTTCTTTGCTTTCATTTCATTGCATTTTACCGAGGTCAAGTGCCCAGCTCCTGTAGGAAGAGCTGCATGGATCATGGATCAGACCTTTCACTTAAAATTCTAAGAGCGCAGCCACAATGCTATGGTGTTGGTGGACCCCAGGTTCCATCCTGGCTGGATATTTTGGCCTCCTCACAAACCTCAGTGCAAGGACTTTACACGGTTGCAGTTCTTTGTTCAGCAAATGCCTTTCCCCTGAAATAATTAAGATGGGAATTAAGGAGCTTTGGCATAGCTTTGCAAGGAAACGTGCAGAGACACGCCGCAGGATCACCTTCATTGTCTCTGGCATGCTGCTCGTTTTATGAGTATTAAGTCTTTCACAAGCTTTCAGTAATAAATTAGGTAACATTTCCTTCATTCTCTACCACACAAAAAATATATTTCTCAAATATGAAAGCTTTGCTTTTACAAGCCTAGCTATTAGAGTATGTTCACATTTGCAGAAATTCCTTCAAATTAACATCCTTTAGCCTTCAGCCAAACCCTCATGTAAACTGCACAGGCACAGAGAATCCTGTGAAACACAGTCAACCATACCATTTTCCAGTTAGATAGTTACATGGGCAGCTCTGTCTCAGCAGGACTGAAAGATAAAACCCCCAATTTCATTCAGGGGTAAGATTTGTAGGATAAAGACTCATAAAGACTTGGACAACAGAAATGGTAGGCAAAAGTGTGATAGCACATATCAGCAGGTAGTGCTGCTATGAGCCATATTTCCAATTTGCTTATATAGTATGAAAATAAACATGGGGCCACCATGTCTTCCTTTGGAAAAGAATGTACTTAAGGGTGTGAGATTCTGTCATCTGCTCTCAGCTTTGGCAACTCCTAACATGTACACAGTGCTATTCTCTGGGCACAGAGTTTCTGTTCTTCCCAGAAAAATCCCCATTATTGCAATCCTTTGCAAGTTATCTAAGTACCTCCACTCCAGACCTGCTATCTGCATTTGTTTAAAGATAATTACGTTTAGCACAGACCCGCTCTGGTTCCTGCAGGGTTGGAAAGCCAGCCTACAGAGCTCTAATCTCTGCAAGTCACTCAGGACCGAAACAAGGGCCTGCGAGAGGGACAACAGTTTTTGTCGTCACTAAGCAACAAGATAGCAAACCTCAGATGTTGAAAAATGAGTAATCATGCTCCTTAAAGCTAGGAGATCACCTTTGAAATATCTCGAAACCAATGCAATCTAAATGCTTTTTTAATCTGCTTTTTGATTCCTTTTTTCCTCTGCCAAACTGGCAGCCAGAACCAAATGCAGTGTAACGAATAATCAGGTTCGCGCATGTTCACGTGAGTCCAGGGGTTGGAACTTGAGAAAAAAAGATCTGCAAATTATTACGAAATCTCTGAGAGGAAACCAAATCCATAAAGGGTTAGCAAGGCTGTGATGATACATCACTGCACCAGCCCAGCAGCAACATGTAGCACACAGAGATATTTATTAGGGAAAAGACATTTCTCACAAGACTAAGAATAGCCTAATAAAACCATGCACATACAAACACACACACAGACACCTATCCAATAATAAAATAACTACCTGAATAACTGAGAGCAGCAAGGGTAGTAACAATGATGCATGAGCCTATATTCTTGAGAGATCAGTGTTTTTAAAATCTAAATTGCCACTCAGATGATTGAACAGTTTCTTCCCGATCAGGTTTGGAGAATGCACTGACATTGTGCATTCAACCTGTCCTCTTTTCAAGTGTCAGGGATCTCTAAAATCAGGAATAAAGAGAAGCCAGGCAGCTGGATGTGGAATTAATTAACCACACCGACACTTAGTATTTTCTTTCCAGTTAATCTGAATAATTTCTTGTCAGGTCAAAGTAATCCACTGGGCGATAGTATTCAACTGGCCGTTAAACTTCAGCACTCCAGCTGCACAGTTTTTTACCGAGTAGGAAATGACTCAACAAAAAGGCCTTATTTACCATGGCTGCACTTCAGGAGGAAAACAAAGAGCAACCGAGCATGTCTTGAGGCAATGATTACAAGTACTCTGGGGCCACTTCAGCATCAAGCAGCATTACTTACCTAGAAGTCCTACTGTGCTAAGCACAGTCCCACTGTGCTGAGTTTGTATGAAGCAAGAAGCCTGGAGTGTTTACAGTCCAGCACTCCAGTTCTGGCCTTGAAAACACACAGGCAACCAAATAATGTCATTCTGACAGGCGGGGTAATGCTTTCTTGATGCAAAGAGCAGAGGCAGGACAAATGCCTTAGCTATCCCTAACTTTAAAAGGTGAGGATGTGTCTCCTGAACCCTGTGTTGACTTCCCAAGGACAAATTCAATTCTTCTCCAGAAGTCTTCATCTAAACTACTCCCAAAGCCATCTTCTTTTTTTCCTTCAAATTCCAGGATAAAACTTTGTTTTGATGGAAAGAAAAGAAAAAAAAAAATAAAGCAGTGGACAGGAAGGTAGTGCATTCATAAAATCATAGAATGCTTAGAGTTGGAAGGGACTTTAAAGATCATCAAGTTCCAACTCCCCTATCATGGGCAGAGACACCTCCCACTAGACCAGGTTGCTCAAAGCCCCATCCAGTCTGGCCTTAAACACTCCAGGGATGGGGCTTCCACAGCTTCTCTGGGCAACCTGTTTCAGTGCCTCATCACCCTCACAGGAAAGAATTTCTCTCTAGTATCTAATCTAAATCTCCCCTCTGTCGATTTAAAACCATTACCCCTTGTCCTATCACTATACTCCCTGACAAAGAGTCCCTCCCCATCTCTCCTGGAAGTCCACTTCAGGTACTGGAAGGCCATTAAAATGTCTCCCTGGAGCCTTCTCTTCTCCAGGCTGAACAACCCCAAACTCTGTCAGCCTGTCTTCATAGACGAGGTGCCTCCAGCCCTCTGATCATCTTCGTGGCCCTCTGCTAGACCTGCCCCAACAAGTCTACGTCCGTCCTGTGCTGAGGACTCCATTCCTGGACATAGTACTCCAGGTGGGGTCTCATGAGAGCAACCCTGTCTTTCTGCTGGTTGACACCGTGTCCCTCTGCCTAGATCTCACTGTTCATGTTACTCGCTAATTTGAAGCTCTGAGTGGTAAAAGCTGCTTCCTCCTCTACCGCTGGCACAGCATTTTCAGACACAAGGAGTTCAGTGCTTAAGTGCCACAATACCAGAAACCATTGGGAGTTCACTGGACTGAAGTCAGCTTGTAGTAGGGAAAACCTGCCCTGTATGATCTTCTTGCATTTTTCTTGAAGATCGGATCTTTCCTGGAGAAGTAAACTGTGAATTTGGGGAGCTGTCAATATAGCTGTTAATTAAACTTCTGCTACAACTGATGGCTTGCAAACCCAGCACAAGCAAGATTATAACTGAAGAACACACAATGTAGCTGAACAGATTGAATGAGGTTTGAATCAAGGCCCAAAATCAGGAGAGGGAGATTGAAAACATGCTTTAATATCTCTCATTTAATTGCATTATTCTTTCTTTCTTTCTTTCTTCTCTCAGCATATTTCCAGGGGCAAAGGCCCTCCAGGAGGTTATTGTTAATAAAGAAAAAGGCATATTCCTCGTACTTCTGATTGATTAACATTAACGACTCATTGCATGCCACGCAGTAATCCACCTTCACACATAATTAACAACGTCCACTTCAATAATGTCAGGAATGTAGGCTCTCTTCCCCACAACCTAAAGGACTTGGGCTGTAAAAGGGTCCAGTATTTCAAGGTCACACCAGCAGTTTCAGTTTTGGACATAATTCAACACTTCGCTTAAACAGACTTGCACAAGGAGATGGAGTGGCTCTAATTTAGGTCAATCCTCTCCCCACTGCCAGATTAAGGCACCTGCTGGGACCCTAGTTTCCAGAATTACAAGAGAAACTAAAACAGTCACAGCTTTCCTATTATGAATGCTAGTTTGCAGGCTGCTTTAGAAAAAAGGGAAAAGAAAATGAAGGTTGCAGACCTCTCACCATGATACAGATTATAGCAGAAAAAATGCAGAGAACGTCTACACAGTACCCAGGGACTCTAACATCTACTTCTACAAGTTCATTAAGAGACAATTTAGGCTCCTTAGAAACTCCCATCTGCTTCATCATGAGCAACACCAGGGGCCTTCTGAGGGGTTTTCCGTAGCCAACATGGGTGAGGGAACATCATGTCAAGGGCAGGTGGAACAATGTGGATGATCAGTGAAATAAGCCAAGAAAGAGGGAAAGAAAGAGCACAGGAGGTTCTTGCTACGTGAAGAGTGGTACCAGGGGAAGCACAGCCCTTTGCACGAAGCAGAAGCTGGGGTTTGCAGGGAATCCACAGAACAGAAGAGGCTGAGAAAGTAGACAGGAGAAAAAGGAAACATGAAGGACCTCTAAGCTGCTCTTGTTCTGCTCCCATCCTGACTCCACCCAGAGATCAGGCAGGGTCTGGAGATGCCTCCAGCCCTGATCCCTTGCTGTTCTCCCTTCCCTGCCTGGGCCTAACCAGCTCAGTCACAACGTGTGACTCATTGCTGTGGGGTGAGACAAGTTGAAGACTGTGGCAAGCAGGAGCGATCCCACTGAAGACAGAGTAATTGCCTCTGCAGTCCTCTCTGACCCCGACCCCACATCAAAGCCACTTTCTCCAAAACCCTCTCACCCTTACTCACGAGAACAACAGCCCAACCAGTCCCCACAAAGATTTACTCTATTGTGAAGCCCACACTGTTGGATTTAAGTGGTGAATGTGTCCTGCCACTCTAGGAGTCATTCAGTTGCCAAACAGTTGAAATTAGAGATGAGAGATTCTGGAAAGAAAAAAAAAAAACAAACAAAAACCAAGCAGAAGTAGACCATCAGTTGGTCAGCACTCCCGGCCATGTGGGCATCTGGGGACATGGACCATAACATGAAGGTGGTTGGCTAGCTCTCAACTTTGTGAGACAATCTTTGGCTCAGGGAGCTCCCAGTATAAGCAGATGGAGAATGGGAAGTAGGAAGTGAGATTATTTCCCTAGGCCTCTCAGGCAACCATTAGCAGGGCTGAGACCTGGGACCCAGCTGCTAAATCCCAGTCTTGTGCATATTCTTCTTCTTGGGCATACCACGGTCTTGCTAAAGAAGTAACACTTGTTTCTGCAGCTGCTGCTTCTAGGCTGGAAGCAGTTCTCATCTTTCCCCATGTGTCTGTTTGCCTTAATATAAATTTTAAAAGAAATTCACTGCTTTTTCATTGACATCCTCACTGCCAGCCGCACACAATTAAACAGAAGAAATAAGAGGCTTTAGCTGCAATTACGGTTTTGCCTATTTTGTAGAGAAGTCATCCTGTGAAGACTGACACAGCTGAATACCTGCCCTGGTCACCAACTACACCGATTCTCTCAGTGGAAGTTTAAAGAGGGGAAAAATTAAACTGCAGCTGTATAATACACTGAGTGCTCAGAGGCAGACGGTGCCAGTGATTATCCAGCAAAATGACATAAAAAAGCACAGGCACCAACAGTGATAACTTCCAAGGGGATATGAAGTGTTCTGAAGAGTTACCCTAGAAAGGACAACAAGGCCCTTCAAGAACATTGTCCAAATCTAACCACTGTCCTTTTGACAGACAGCAAAACCTGCCAAGCCACTGAAGCAAAGTAATACTTGACGCAAGCTCAGTGCTTCGCTTTCAGGAGACAACAAGAGAAGGGGCAAGGGTGTGTATAGATCCACACATATGTTTCATCCCCTTTACTCTTTGGCTTCTCTGTGAGACCTGGAGGACCAGACCAGTCCTATAAAATTTTGCAGACACCTCTCACTGGCTTGCACGTACATATACTTGTCACAGGCTGGCAAAATCCCTCATTTTCCTCTTTCCCAAGTCAGGAAAACACACTGGCCAATCTCCCAGTTCAGTCCCTGCCTTATTCTTTTCACCCCAGTACTCAGGTACTAATCTGACCCTTCCTACCCTTCCTGACAAAGGAGCACTGCTTGGAACTCCACTGCCCAAGTGTCTCACCGAGTGGAAGCCTGTCAGCCCCACTTCCCAAAACCCCACACATGTATTTTTCCTCTAAAATTCATAGCATGGCCAGGAAATTGCCTTCTTTCCCTTCCTGCCCACCCTAGCAATCAGGGAACCCCCCTTGCAAGCAGCCAGGTATGGTATGATACCTAAGCCCTGTGGCTCAGCCAAACTCAGGGTACCTTATTATTTATGTGGAGCTGCAACCCCATGGCGAAGAGTGTGACGTGAAGTGATGCTAGAAGGCAGCAGTGGATCTACAGCAACAAACATGAAGCTGGTCTGGTAACCAGCCACACCTTGACTTGGGGCATGACTGTGAGGAAGTGCAGAAATGTTTTCCAGCAAGGTATGTTTGCAACACTGCCAAGTACGGAGGAGTCAAGATGATCCAGGCACAGAAGGGGAGGTAGTGCAGGGAGACGCCAAGTTCTGTCAAGGCATCTGGGGTCATGGGTGAGATCACTTTGCTTGCAACACCCACAACCACAGTTCTGTCCACAGCTGTGCTAAGGCCAACAATTTCTGAGTCTCTCCTTGACACCTGTGGGAAAACAAGGGAACCTAAACCCACATGATTATCCTATGGCAGAAGCCCAGGGATGAGGATGCTTTAGCAGCATGTCCCACGGGCAAGTAAACAATCCAGCTGGTGTGGATGACAGAGCACTATGCAACTAATCTCCATCGCAAGAACCCATTGCCTATTTAATCAAAGGTCCTGGCTTATAAAAGAGTGGTCTTCTCTACCACCACTCCCCAGGCACACCCTTAAATAGTAAAGCTTTTATCATTCATTTGCTGTATGCACTTTGCCAAAGGCAGAAACTTAGCCTGGAAGTTCCCCAGATGCCAACATGTCACATACAGCCAGTGTCTGAGACAGAGCTGAAGAAGGAAGCAGAGCCTATTCTTCATCAGGAGAGTATCTCCTTGACTCTTCTGGATACTTCAGGGATATATCTCCAAAAATACCTGTGCATTGGGGGCTACCAGGAGATATAAAAGCTAGGGACCCATCTGCTTTTTCCCAGCTTCCTTCCCATCTGGCCTGACATGTCTTGGCCCAAAGTTCAGCACTTTTCCTGTATTCCTACTTGGCTCCATCCATTTCAGCTATCAAGTTCACAGACGTCCTAGGATACATGCAAAGGTAGATGCACCTTCTGCATAGTACACCAAACAGTTTTATTGGAGATGAAGAGTGGAAATAGATTTTTAACAGTCACATTTTCCCTACTTTTTTCTTTCCTGCTACAAATCAAACCATCCACCAGTTTTTCTCAGGTTCCTCAGACTTCAGAAGATTCAGAACAATCTTCATATCCACTGATGCATACCGAAGGACAACAGAACCACCCTAGAATGCAAAAAATCATTGCATTACATCTCATTTAGCAAAGGATAGAAAGCCCTGGCTTCACTTCCCTCTACTACTTTCTGCATCTGCCCAGGGTCACGGGGCCTGCACACCAACTCTTCCCACCAGGTGACACAAAGACTTCAGCTCTATAGCAACCCACAACTGCAGCCTTCAAGGTCATTGGCCTCCTGATGTTGCAGTGTCAAAGTTACTCCTCACCTGCTGTCCGTAGGACAAAGCCAGCACCCAGCTCCAAAAGCCCCGAACTTCCAATGCGCATCAGTAAGTTCCTACTGGTTAAGGACTCATCTCTTAGGCCCAGGGCACACTGCAAAGTACATCAGCTACCTCTAAACTTAATAAACTGAAAGGGGGCTTGTATAGGTAGCAGAGGGGGGTGCAGGGGACAGGTGGAAGGAGTGGTGGTGGAGACATCATGAAGAACATGGCAATGCCTTAGCCATGTGCGTATTTTGTAGACCAGGAAGGCACCTCCTAGCCTTAGGAAGGAGAGGGCTAAACTTGCCTCCTTTTGGACAGCACAAAACCTGCTAAAACTGGAGCTTTCAAAAGTAATCCAGACAAGGAATGGGGACATCATTGTAAATTTTCCCAGTATTATACTGGGAATCATGACTTTTCACCTGAGTACCCTTGCAGTAAAAACACCCTGTCAAAGCATTCAGTAACTCTCCAAAAATATTCTGCAGCTCTTATCATATTCCCAGGTGAGACAAACTTTCTCACAGCTCATTAGGACAGACATGCAGTACCTCAAAGATTACAATTGCTCACAAGCTGAAAAATTCTGGGAATGAAGGGAGGCGATGGCAGCACCATGAGGCAACCACTCAAGCACAAACACGCGCACAAATAAACCAGATGCATGTTCAGTTTGTTCTGGAATGGATTCATGCCTTTCAGCTTGCAATGAAACGACAGATCCAGATTCCCTACAAACACCACAAGAATAGGCACATCCAGTTTGTCCTGTTCAAATGTGGAGCAGTTTGCCATGAGAGGGGACAGACTCCATGCCACTAGACAGACAAACAGCTATGATGTTTTTCCCTGCATGTAGACAGGGAAATGGACAAAATGGACACTCAGAGCCTCTTTCACTACTGTATTTTATCTGTTTTGTCCTACTCATATTCTAACAAAAAAACTGACATTTTAGTAGATCTCTTATATACCAATGCTGAAAAAGTTTCTTACACACATGACAGAGCTTCACCCTCTTTCTGTTGATTCTCCCAAGTTTATTGGCAAGAATATTTACAGGATTGTCCAGTTTCAAGCAAATATTACAGAACATGGCCAAAATACAGATTTTCTGCATACTTTACACAGCAAGCCTGGTTTTAAAAGAAAAGTAAAAACCAAACTCCTTGCAGAGAACAAATAAACCACAGGAGACGTTTCTCAGATAAGAGTATTCCAGCAAGCTGCTCCCAAACAAACCCGGGAACCAGGTACAGACATTACTGACAAATATCAAAAACACTGCTGAGAAACATCACAGACACCTTGCAACAACATCCCAGCTGGGCAAAGAGAAGGAAGTATAAATAAACAATGAAAGCATCAGATCTGTCAGAAACCAATTCTTTCAGATTTACTACAGCTCATGGATTTCAGCTCTGATGGTCAAACTCCCACATGTTTTGGAGTTTGAGGAGAGACTGAGAAACCTTGTATAGAAAAATAAAAATTGGGATTTTTCACTCTTTTTGCTACTGCATCTTGCTCCAGCAAGCATGCCAAGTCCCACCAGCTCCATTCTAAGGTCATGCTTTCTGCAAAGTCCTCGCTGAGGAATTTTAGGCAGCACTTCAGAAACGAAATGTCTTGAAAAGTGGGTAACCAGTTGCTCTTGAGACCAGCAGTGCTATAGCTTCGCAGACCTGGCCATGCCACCTTTAACTTTGCATATCTATCTCTGTCTGCTCGAGTGCTTCTAATCACTATACGCCATCCAACAGTTTCCTCTGAAATTTGTGTACACACCACTTATTATAGGGTGGCAAACACAGATAAGTCAGTCTGTGCTAGGAGGCATGAACTGATGTATGCCTCAAAAGAATGCGCCCCCCCCCCACTTCTTTCACTTTCCAGCTGTCACACTCTTGTTTTTATTTATTCAAGGTCAGCCTATCTTTGGGCATGCTGCAGCTTCACTCGGTGGCAGGATGCAGGGTCTGTTACCAGATCTACTGGATTTGTTACAGATTTTGAACCTGGTCTCTAGCAAGTTTTCTGCAATATAGGGCTGCTGAATTTATCACAAAGTAATATAGGTCGGAAGAGATTTCTGGAGGTCATCAAGTCCAGCCCAACTCTCAAAGCAAATCCAGCTTGATCAGGTTACTCAGGGTCCTCTCCAGCCAATGGCACCTGAACCTGGGAGGCACCTGAAACTGGGAGACATCTCTCTTTGTTGGCTTAGAATCATAGAATGGTTAAAGTTGGAAGGGGCCTTAAAGATCATCAAGTTCCAACCCCCCTGCCATGGGCAGGGACACCTCTCTGTAGAGCAGGTTGCTCAAAGCCCTGTCCAGCCTGGCCTTAAACACTTCCAGGGATGGAGCGTCCACAACTTCCCTGGGCAACTTGTTCCACTGCCTCACCACCCTCACAGTACAGAATTTCTTTCTAGTATCTAATCTAAATCTCTCCTCTTCTAATTTAAAGCCATTACCCCTTGGCAGTCTGCAAGGGCTATTGCAGGGTTCAATACTGTGTGGAAGTACTAAGGCCCACCTGCATTTTCTCCCCTAAATGCACACACATGGGAAGCAACCTGTCTCCCACAATGTAGGAGAGAAACCATACCTTTTCCAAAACAGTCCAGGACAGGTTTAGAGCAGGATGATGGTCTCTGGAAAAGAGATGTTAGCTGACTCCAAAGAAACTATTTCACCTGCAGCTGGGCTATGCAGAAATACTAACTTCACACCATCATACCTTTTTTTTATTCATGCCCACAGCTGTCCCATATACCTCAGGATCCTCTTCAGATGAGCTGTCAGCCTTCGACAGTGCTGTAAGCTGGTTTCTCACCTTCCTTGAACCAGGACTTCCCCAGTGCATGCTCCTGAGCTTCCTGTGTAGGTCATACTCATCCTACTGCTGTTCCTTGGGACTCCAATAACTAGGGCTTTGCAGACCCTTTCTTTTCATTCTGCAAATAGGGAATACAGCTCATGACCTAAACCTGGAGTCAGGTCAGAGAAGGGAACTCTTCTGCAAGACAAAGGGCAGGGTTAAGGCCTAGCATGCAATAGGGTTTCTGTTCTCATTGCTGGCTGCTAGCTTGAACTCTAAATATTCACGCTGAAAGAACTAAGCTTGGGCTGGCTGCTGTGGATGGGGCTGTGCCCAATCCAGCCAGCTCCTACGAGTACGGTCTTAGGCCCAGAGCAAGTGTGTTCAGACCTCCATCTTCCAGCTTTCAGAAAGCACCACAGTCTGGGCCAAGCCAGCATCTGAACTTGAATTTGCCTGTTAGCTCCAGAAATGGAGTGCAAGAACAACCTGTTCTGAAGGCTGCAGCATGAATGAAGATACACCATCACTGCCAAGTCACACAAATAGGGAATAGGAGAGAAAAGGATCTCTATTTTTCATCCTCCAACTTTTTGCAGACCACCCAACAGCTTCACCAGCACTGAAGTGGCCACAAAGTTTGCCACTACAGACCCTCAGGGTCAGTTCTGCTTGGAGAACTGAAATTCCCTCTCCATAAATTTCTGTGCATGTCTTTCACCAAAAGTTCAGTCATCTCCTCTGGAAAAAGTGAAACAAGCCAACAACTTCCTGAGTCACGAGAAGATGAGCTCGAATGTGACACTGAGTGGCTGCACTAAGCCACTCAGAAATCTCACGCCCATAGCCAATAAAAGGCAATATCTTGGTGCAACATCACCCATGACCCAAGACGGAATTTTCCAGCACCAGCTCAAAGCAAAGCTGAAAAGCAAAAAATAGGATGAAGAAGCCAAAATGAGGAAAGGAAGAAAACACCAAATCTGGGGTCAGCATCAAAATTAAACCAAAATAAAATCTCTAGACAGAAACATTAAAACTAAGAGGGAAAGAAGCATGAACCAAAAGAGATTCAGGATGAAATTCTCAACTCAGAACAAAACAAAACAAGTTGAGAAACAAAAGAGACAAAATAAGACTCAAACAATGCTCTAGAAAGCTTTGAAAAAGAGGTGTTCTTACCAGACAGATATTTAAAAAATACTTTATTTTCAAGAAATATTTATGCTTTATAAAAATCAGTGGTGCCTAACCAAAAAGAGACTACACTGATTCCAAAATCACTTGTGCCTTCATGCCAACAGTCAGGTCCCAGAAGTCAGATATTGATGCATTTCCAAACTGCCGAATTTCTAAGCCAATCTAAGGCTGTTTATTTGCCATCTGGATTTTAAAACTATGAACCAAGTTTTCCATTGTGTTTGGTTTTGATTTCAACATCATATCTGGAACATTCAGCTCATGTTTTCATGTTTTTCTAAGCAACCACGAGAGTTAGAAACTTATTTTTTTAAAATGAGAAAATGGAGACTCTTATGCAATATCTTCATTCCACCAGCTGGAATTTTAAGAAAAAAAATACATACAATATCCTTAGACAGATGAAAAAACCATAAGGCTTGGTAACCACTACGAAAATGAACTATTTGTAACTTCTTTAAAGAATTTCCATTAAAGCATGACTTGGAAGGCTCAACAAGCAAATATCATTGATACTACACCCATCATAGACAAACAAACAACATCTGTGCTTGGATGTGATCAAGGCATTGTTTTATGGAGAAGCAGCACTCCCCAGACCATCACAAATCCACATAGTATCTGTGAGTGCCAGATTTTATGTTCACATCTCAAAGTAAACTCAAGGAAGTGGAAAATCACAAGTAGAGACAGAGCCCTCAATGATTTCATCAACAGCTTAGAAGAGTTCTGTGCTGTGTTTTTTCTGGCAAATACCTGAAATATCTAAGCCTCATGAAAATGCAAGTGTTGGAGCATGTAAATAAATGATGAAGTAAGTTCTCCCACTCTAGAAGAGCACTGGCTCTTTTTTGCCTGTGGATATTCACACATAGATGCACGCTAGCACATGCTGACCTTCCAATATGTACGTCCCCATGCTCACCCTACCTTTTGAAGTATGTCGCCTGATCGGCACCAGGTTTACAACTGCAAGTGCCTCACTGTTTTGATGCACCCTTACAGGTCAGACAGCCTTCCAGGATGCGTAT
Organism: Nycticryphes semicollaris; assembly: GCA_013400055.1. Taxonomy (NCBI): domain Eukaryota; kingdom Metazoa; phylum Chordata; class Aves; order Charadriiformes; family Rostratulidae; genus Nycticryphes; species Nycticryphes semicollaris. The sequence continues at coordinate 45,447 of VXBJ01002285.1, forward strand.
CTCCATCCAGGGTTTTGGTGCTGACATAGATTTGTTGCAGCTCTGTTGGAAAAGCAGGATTCCTCTGGGCCAAGAAGCTGTTCAGATGATCACTGAAGATACACATTCTTTAGATGTAACTTTCTAGTGCAAATCTGGGTAGCAAAAATGCATGAGTCAAAATGCAACCTATTCCAGCTAAAAGTTGAACTCACTTTGCAGCTGCTGCAGCATGGAAGCCAATTCTCATTCATGCTAAAGATCCTTTTTGGATCTTCATATGGCACCAGCATTAATTCACACCCAATTTAAGATGCCTGAGTGCGGGAGTGAGAATCAGGCTCTGCACCCAGAGCAGGGAACTCGGCAAGAGGGATACTGCTTTGCAAATGAGATCTCCATCTCCAGGGTGGCTGTTTGGTCCTGCTGGTTTGCTTCTCAGCAAGATGGAGATCACTATCTGTGTCAGAGAGCACAAGCTTCTGATCTCCTTGGCAATTCTGCCTAGCCCAGCACTCTCAAGAACAAAACCAATGTCCCCAGGGGCCTCTTGCAAACTACTCAAAGCTGCTGCAGTGTCCTGTTGTAAACAATGGGTATAAGTGACAGATCTATACTTAGGACATCTACAAGCTTCTCTGTCCACCTTGGGGCAAATTTGTGTGATGCTACTGCCCAGAGCACCTGGATTTTGAAGGAATTCCTTCTCTTCCCTGGTGCTATGTGATTCAGATTTCAATAGACACTGCACACAACCTTTGCAGATCCTAGGTCTAAGAAGAGGAGGACTTTCCAGGCAGGTCACTGGAGGTGTGCTTCCACTCTCCTCTCTTTGTGGTGCAGAAACTTTTGCTGAGGAAGTCCTTTGCTCTGACAGACCAGGTGAGGACATGGATGGAAGATACACTTGATGCTGCTTTTCAAGAACCTGCAAGAAAGGACGTTAATTTCTTTCCCAAGTAACCTAGTTTGCTGGTTTGCTGTCCTCACCTTTGGAAACATTCTTCTGATCCCAAACGCTGATATACCTTGCTGTTATCTAAGATTAATACAGCTTGCTTTTAGCTAGCATGAACACAACGCGTTACGCTTCTGTTTGGAGATTGCTATAACCTCTTAAGTCTTCTCTTCCTTAAACTAAGCAACTTTCCAATTTCTTCTATCTTCCCTTGAAGATCATGCTTTTTAGGCTAACCAGGGTTTTTACCTTTACCTATGGCCCTATTTCCTCTGTCCTGTGAGTGCACATCAGTGCTCAGCATAATGAAACCTGCAGGGAACGTATCTACCTGCAGGACTCCAAGAAATAAGTAAGACAAGCAATGAAAAACAAGCCTAGGTCTCCACCACGCCCTTTTCAGAGCACAATAAATTGCAATACAAACTCCCACAACACTGAGCACAATGTTCTGCTCCAGAAAGGAGGGAGTCTGATGATTCTGCTCTGTCTTCCCAAAGAGAGCATGCTGGCTTTGAACAAGATTGCCTCTTGGCCACATCTACAGCCAACCATGGCCCTCACTCATCATCCACTGGCAACAAGGCAAGGAGAGGAAGCAGCCAATCTCTGGGCCACAGTCACACAGCTAACACCCACTGGTCTGAAGCTTTAGAGGTAAGGGGTTTTTTTTAAAATATCAGGCTGTTGCTACTTTTTTGAGGTACGGACTTTAGGTACTGCTGGAAGGTAGGTCCTTCGTTGAAGTGGCTCTGAAGCAGGACAAGAGACACTAGATCTGGTGAGTTGTGATGGCTTTTACCTCTCTTGCCTTATGCTCCCAAACCCTCAATTCCTGTAGGATTTCTGTCAGGTAGAGGGACCACAGAAAAGGGGTGCCTAAACAAAAATACAGGAGATCGAGCAAATTGAGAGCTGTTGCAAGGATGGGCCCTTCAATCTCTTCTGGAGCTGGGAACTGAGATGATTAGTTTGCAGATTCATCTCTGCCAAGATGCCATGGGGGTGGCACAAAGGGAAGAACTGCTCCTTGGCTGATGTCTCACAGGCACCAGGTGAGACAGGGCTTCCTCAGGCTCTCAGCATGGGTAAGAGGCAGGGAAGAGATGCAGAAGGAAGGCAAGACACCCCCAAAAAAGGCAGAACAATCAGTTTTCCAAATTCACTGTAGCATTCACACTGCTCATCTGAGACTAATTTTTTCAGTTATCAGTTTCATACATTCAATGAACTAAAACAATTACTCATCTTTTCTTCCAACTGTGGAAGACTTGTCTTCTCAGCAAAGCAGAAATGTGGGAGAATGGAATATATGTTTGTGAAAGTGCCATGTAAGAGTGGGGAAAGGAACCAGGTATTGGAAGGAAGGAGAGTGGAAGGGAAAGGCCAGAATTACATCGTTCAGGAGAGTTAATGCTTCTGCCCTGTAATTAAACGGGAAAAGTGGTATCACTAGTGATTACAAACTCAGATTAGTACAAAACCTACTGCACGTGCCAACTGCATGCTTCTAGAACCATAAGTCACAGACGTGGGCAGAAGTGCCACGTCGTTCTGTAGGGCTACTAGCAGCAAAGCTAGTGCTTCAGGCAGACCCTCTCAAGCCCTGCTGTTCCATCAGCAAGACTGTCCAAACCACCAGAAATAGGAAAACTATATTGCTGCCAGCAGATTTTCACCTGCTCACTGTGTTTTCTTGGATTAGCCAGCCTCAACATTCCCCCTTTCATAAGAAGCCTGCAATGGAGGGGCAAAACACTGCCAAGCACTAAAAGAATAATATTTTTTTTAAAGGCAGAGCAAGCATCACAGAGTCTGGCTCCTACAATGAAAACTGGGTTGTGGTGGAGACTGAGGGACTTTTTTGCCATGTTGGCCATTTTTTCCTCACCCTTGGACTGGTGTGAAGGATGGGAGCTCTCTGGTGGCAAAATGTGAATTTGCAAAGATGGCCTTTCAGTGGCCCCACTGCTTTTCCCTGTTTAAGTGGAAGCCACAAAGGTAACAGAGAACCAGTCCTCTGCTGCCCTCTCATAGAGCACTGAGAGCAGCCAGACCTAAACACTAAACAAGATGGATTTTGGTGCAGGGCTACCTGTTTCAGAACCTCACACAACTCCTAGCTTGCAGCCTGCTCCTCATGGTTCTGCAGTCCTTTCTCCACCCCAGGCAGTCAAGCTGTGCTGGGACACATGTTCACAGGCCAGGAGGTACCTGCATTTGGTTATGTGATAAAAGCAACAGCAACCTGCCAGATGAGTGTTTTCTAGGGGCACTATGGCTCCAGTCAAAAGAAAACAGGGGACAACACTGCCCTGCGAATCCAAGACGACACTAGTAAGAGAACAGGGAAGCTGATGGGATGTCCTATGGGAGGTCTCTCAGGGGAGACGTTGCTTTCTACAACTATCCGAAAGGAAGTTGTTGCAAGGTGGGGGTCACACAGCTGACACTCACTAGTCTGAGGTGAGTGACTCTTCTGTCAAGTAACAAGCAATAGGATAAAACGAAATGGTCTCAAGTTGCACCAGGGTTTAGGTTGGATATTAGGAAAAATTTTTTCACTTAAAAGGTTGTCAAGCATTGGAACAGGCTGCCCAGGGAAGTGGTTGAGTCACCATCCCTGTAGTTCTTTAAAAGACATGTAGGTATGACACTTAGGGACATAGTTTTGTGGTGGACTTGGCAGTGTTGACTTGATCTAAGTGTTCCTGCTCTGGCAGGGGGATTGGACTAGGTGCTCTTTCAAGGTCCCTTCCAATCCCTGATATTCTGTGATTCTATGATTCTGTGTTAACAGTTGGACTCAATCATCTTAAAGGTCTTGTAGAATCATAGAATGGTTAGAGTTGGAAGGGTCTTGCTTAACCAAACCGCTCTCTTTCTATGACCATGTGACCCGCCTTCTGGATGAGAGGAAGGCTGTGGATGTTGTCTACCTGGACTTTGGTAAGGCCTTTAACACCATCTCTCACAGCACTCTCCTGGAGAAGCTGGTGAATCATGGCACAGACAAGTGTACTCTCCACTGGGTAAAAAACTGGCCTGGATGGCTGTGCCCAGAGAGTTGTGATTAATAGGGTGAAATCTTGTTGGTGGCCAGTCACCAGCAGTGTCCCTCAGGGCTCAGTTTTGGGGCCAGTCTTGTTTAATATCTTTATTGATGATCTGGATGAGGGGATTGAGGGCACCCTCAGTAAGTTTGCAGACAACACCAAACTAGGTGGGAGTGTTGATCTGCTTGAGGGTAGGGAGGCTCTACAGAGGGACCTGGACAGGTGGGATCAATGGGCCAAGGCCAGTTGTGTGAGGTTCAATATGCATTTCTGTTACAACAACCAGAGGCAACACTACAGGCTTGGGGAAGAGTGGCTGGAAAGCTGACCAGCAGAAAAGGACCTGGGAATGCTGGTGGACAGCCAGCTTAACATGAGCCAGCAGTGTGTCTGGGTGGCCAAGAAGGTCAAGAGGCTGTATCAGAACAGGGTGGCCAGCAGGAGTAGGGAAGTGATCATGTTGCTGTACTTGGCACTGGTAAGGCCTCACCTCAAGTACAGTGTTCAGTTCTGGTCCCCTCACTACAAGAAGGACATCGAAGTGCTGGAGCGTGTCTAGAGGAGAGCTACCAAGCTGGTGAGGGGTTTAGAGAGCAAGTCCTCTGAGGAAAGGCTGAGGGAACTTGGCATGTTTAGTTTGGAGAAGAGGAGGCTGAGGGGAGACCTCATTGCCCTCTACAACTACCTGAAAAGAGGTTGTAGAGAAGTGGGTGTTGGCCTCTTTTCCCAAGTGAATAATGACAGGACCAGAGGAAATGGTATGAAGCTGCATCAGGGGAAGTTTAGACTGGATATTTGGAAGAATTACTTTACTGAAAAAGTGGTCAGGCACTGGAACAGCCTGCCCAGGGAGGTGGCTCAGTCACCATTCCTGGAGGAAACGTGTAGATGTGGCACTTCAGGGCATGCTCTAGTGGCTGAGATTGTAGGGTGTGGGTTGTGGTTTTGTGTATAGTTGGACTTGGTGATCTTGGAGGTCCTTTCCAAACGTGACAATTCTGTGATTCTGTGACCTTAACAATCATTGAGTTCCAACCACCCTGCCATGGGGAGGGACACCTCCCACTTGACTAGATCCCTCAAAGCTCCATCCAAGCTGTCCTTGAACACCACAAGGGAAGGGGCAGCCTGTTCTAGTGCCCCACCACCCTCACAGTAAAGAATTTCTTCCTAATATCTAATTTAAAATCCACTAAAGTCCCTACCCATCTCTCCTGTAGGCCCTCTACTGGAAGACTATTAAAAGGTCTCCCTGAAGCCTCCTCTTCTCCAGGCTGAACAACACTAACTCTCTCAGCCTGTCTTCATAGAAGAGGTGCTCCGGTCCTCTGATCATCTTCATGGCCCTTTTTCAACCTAAATGATTCTATGGGAAGCCAACAGCAAAATGAAAGGGTGGTGCATGAAATTGGCCTGCTTGGAGAAACACCAGCAGCTGTCTAACCTGACAGCTGAAGGTAGAAACACCTCAATCCTCAATATCCAAGTTTCAGGAGACCCCAAAAAAGAATTAAGACCCAGCCAAAAACCAGGATTTGGATGAGAAAGAGCTTGGACTGCCACGATTTTCACAAAACAACAGGCCTCCACTTTTCTGTATCTGATTTTTGGCACTGCCTTTTTAGGGAACAGTCAAGCTCAAGTGTCCAGTAGCCCTCAAACAGTTAGGAATCTCAGGGGATCTGGAGGAGTCAAACCACCCCATCTCATACAGACAGCTCATGTACGAGGCTCACTCCTTAAGGCCCACCTTGACACCTCGTTCTTGGCTGTGTGCCACTGTTTCTCTCTGCTTGAAGATTAACAGACCCACAAGGTGGACACGTCTGGCTTATCTGGTCATTCCACGGGACATGGAAAAGAGAGACAGCAGTGGCATGCCACCAGTTCTTTCTGGCATGTGCTCTGAGCCAGAAACCCCAGCATGAAATGAAACAATGCCCATGCGACCTTGGACAGCAGTTCCCACCTCCTGGTCCAGGGCAGAAGCCTCCTGTCCATCTGCCCCTCCACAAGGTATAGTGAACATTAGGAACCTTTATGGCTTGAAATGGTGATGACTTAAAATCAGGAAGGATGAAATCCACAGTTTATTCAAAATAGAGGCACAATGTCAAACTCACTATGTTCCTGCCTGCATATTGGAAGCTGGCAGACCATCTAGCTGATCTCCTGCTGCTAGCTCAATGCCTTTGCCTGTCCTTCCTTAGGCATCTGCTGTCAGGAAAAGGATACTAGGCTAGACAGACCTCTGATCTGACCTAGGACAGCTCTAAAGGGACATCACGGTCACATCTCAGGCTCTAGCAGAGCCTGTCCTTGGGCAATTCCCTGTGCAGCTCTGTAACACTCCTTCCTAGACTGAGAGACTATACCATGCTCCAGGAATGACCTGGAGCTGGCCAAGTTTGCCATCTTAAGCCTCTCACAAGGGGTCATCACAGCAGCCGGGGAGAAACAAGCACATCAGGGAGGCAGGGAAAGCCATAGAGGGGCTTAATGTTGTGGAAGGGGAAAAAAAAAGGAAAAANTGTATTTGGCTGAGAAAGCCAGGACTGCTCTCTGACAGACGTGTGGACAAATTCCTTTCATGCCACCAGATGGTGCCCTGTCCCTTCAGTCACCAGCAGGCAGCTGGCCTGGCAGGGAACAACAGCCCTGCGCTCTCCCGCTTCACCTGCCCGTGATGGTCACTGTCCTCAAAACTGCAGGCAGAGGGGAACAGAAGCCTTCCTTTGCCTCCCCAGCAGGATGTCTCACGGCTGCAGAGCCACCTCCACCTTGAGTTTGGGACGGAGAGACTCGAGAACCAGGAGAGTAAATCAACTGCCTGCCCAAAAGTGAGGCCCCCTGGAGCTGGAGCGGAGGTCAGAAGTACCTTTTTGAGCACTGTGAGAGCAAAGCATCGTATGTTGGGATAAAGACTTCTGTGATGGGGGAATTACTGTTCAGGAGTTGTGTTTTGGTTCCATTCAAGTCTTTTTGAACCAGCAGAAGTGTCAGAGCCCAGGGAAAGGATTGCAGGGTGGTCGGCACAAAGAATTTCCAAGTTCAGCCCATACACTATTGACTGGCAACTTGTGTTTCCTGGCCTCCTTCAGAAATGCAGCTGCAAGTCACGTTCCCTGCCAGCACCCACGTTCAGCTTGTTGTATGACTACCCATCAAGAGATCTGAGCTGTGCGTCTCAGGCAATGCTGAGAAAGACACCACTGGCTGCTGAAGACTGGAAACACATGGGCCCAACAAGCTGGTTCATCCCACCAGAGCAGCTAGCCTTTCTTTAAGCCAGTGTGCCAGAGGAGAGCCATTACACCAAACATGGGCAACCAGAACAGATTGAAAGAGGGTGGTGGGAAAGGGCTGCTCCACTCACACTACCTTATTTGCCAGTGGACACTTCACAACAGCCACTTCCTTGGACAAGACCAACCTTGACAGCAATATATAGCTCACTGGGCTATCAGCCCAGCTGGCTAGTAGAGCTATAGATATCAAGCCACTCCTGAACCCATTCTTGATCTGCACATAAAGGCCACATCCTGTTGTGATCGCACCCACAGTGCAGATAGGAGAGAGGTCAAGGATACTGTCAGAGGTTCCTGTCCATGGCCGAGTGCCGTCTACCTGCACACTTGCAGGAAACACAGTGAGACCCTCCTCTTGTCCAGTTTGTCTCCCTGCAATATCCCCCTACTCTACCTCACCTCCCACAGTCCGAAAGCAGAAGCAGTAGGAGTCTTGTCGGTGTGTAAGGCAGCTTCCCCAGGAAAGCAACACCCTGTTTTACACTCCCTGAAGTAGTAGTAGTGCTTACCTATCCATACCTGCCTGCCATTCAGGCCTCCAAATTCTCAGAGCAACCGCCTCATACGCCACCGCATTCCCAAAAAATCCCATTCAGCACTGTATCATTGTCTTTGGACAGTTTCAAAGGGGCTTTCTCTACCTTCTAGCAAATCCTTCCCAGCTCTCAGGCTGCTGTTGATGAACACCCGTCATGCTGACTAATATGGTCTCATTGCTTCCTTTTTCATTACCCTATGCGTTTCTTATCTCATGGTTAGACAGTAAGCAGATTAGGGTGGGGATTTTCCAGTTTGTGCCTGTACGGCACCTTGCACGATTGGTGATACGTGTGGTAAGGCTAATTCACACACCATCTAATCGTACCCCTAGAAGCCCTCCTTATAATGAGCCCCCAGTCTTAACCACCCCGGGTACAAGAGCTGAGCTCCCCCCTTTCCTGAGGGCTAAACCTAGACACGTTCAGTACAAGTGGTCACAGTCCCAACAAACAGGCTTGCAGTTCCCAAACTAGAAGAGCTCTCCTGCAGGAATAACAGGCCACCAAGCAGTTACTGTGTTGCTCTGATACAGCCACATTCAAATCCTATCATAAAAACCCCAACCTGCTACAACAACCTTCAGTGGGGGTCCTAGTGCGAGAGGAGTGAGGCTAATTTAGTCAGGAAATAAAAAATCGTTAATGGTATTGCAGACAGATCTCAGCAGCAACCACCTCCACACCTGGAACAAAGCCCACATGAGCCCCAAGTCCTTATTCTCTAAAGAAAATCATGCAGCCATGCCATGTTCAATGCAGCAGCACTATCATCTTACACCCACGGAGAAGAGACGGCCTAAAGGTTAGGGTGTTACCCTGTAAAGGCGGTGAAGGCTTCATCAGACTTACCAGATTTCCTGCCTGAGGCTGGGAGAGTCACACAGCCTCTCTCGGCTCAGCCCTCCCCCTCTATAAAAGCGGTTGCACATGCAGCTCTGTTTTAACAGCAACAGCCCAGGAGCGTAACCACACAAAACGCTGCAAAGCATTTGGGTAATACACCCAGAGATGCTGCTTACAGCTTTACCCGCTGGTTCAGAGGAGTTCAAGGCCTCGCTGTGCTCAGCGCGAGCCTCCCATGTCAGACTGAGGGGGATTTAAGATCCAATTCATGTGTACGGATGCAGGGAAATCAACACATCGTTCTAAGTTTTGCTCAATGCCTGGTTTGAGGATTTAAGTGAGAGTTTGAGCAGCCCTTAAGCTGATTCTGGGGCAGGATGCATTTTATTCTCATCATACAAAGTACTTCAGACAGGCACTTTAATGGCAACAAAAGAATAACAAAAAAAAAAACCAAGGGAAAAAAAATTAAACACCCCAGGTAGGAGAGTAGCTTGATGACATTCTTGCATATTTAAATCAGCATGGGGCTCTTCCACTCCTGAGCTGCCTTTTTGAGTTATGTCCTCTTTCATCCTTCTAGTGGTGAAAATGCCCCAGGGGTAATGGGTTGCCTTCCCCATCGCACTCAATCCAGAATGGTTCTGATGGGGCTGATAAAATTAGCCAGGTTTTACAGCAGCAAGCAGGGTCGGAGTCTGGTCCAGTTGTTCATCGCCTGCGGAGTTTTTATCGTACAGACATTAAAAGGATTGCAACCTGCAGCAACTGTGGAAGCTGAAAGCAAATTAAAAAGAATATGAGTTCTGGCATTCACCTTTACCAAATTTAGGACAGCCTTTTAATTACTGCAAAAATAACACGTGTTTATAAGAAACATCCATCTCCGCCACTAAATCTCAAATGGCATTACAGAAAAGGCAGTAAAAACGTTAACACTTCACAAACTAAGGTAAAGGTGAAAAACAGCTTCCCAGCCTCACCCCACAAGGCAGGGCAGGGGTCTGGACCAGCTTTCAGGATCTTGGTTCCTGCCTGCTGACTGCTGTGCAGCACTGTCTCCTCGGGAAAGGAATGAAGCATCGCAGCAGTTTCAGGAAATCCCCTTTAAGGTTCTCCTCCTCCCCCCAAAATTTCTCATTAAATTTTTACTCCGGTACATCTACTAAGCAGAGTGTTTCAGCAGTGCACAGCAATGGGGTTCTTGTGCCTTTGTTTCTGCCAGTGAAGCAGCTATGACTGTAAGGTTTACAGAGACTTTCTGTTCCTGTCTAAAATTATCTTTGCTGAGCCTTGCGACGCCAAGAGCACGGAGCCAATATTCCATAAGCCCTGAGAAAAATGGACTACATTTCAGGCACACTCAGCTAGTGTGGTTACAGTAGCATCTGTCAAAGCTCAGGCCCGCCACCACATTGGGCCCTGCACAAGGGGACACTGCCTGTTTCTTTGCTGCATGAGATAGCACCTAAACTCAGGGCCTGATCCTGCCATCCGGGTGCTCTGTTGCCGTGGGGGGGTTGTCCTGCCAAGGAGGAGTCTCTGCGATCCCCACTCCAACTGTGAGCGAAAGGGTATGAAAAGTCAGCAGGTGGATGCAGACAGATGGGGGGAAGCAGGACCCAACAGAGAGACAACAGCAATTAGCATAAGCAGCAGCAGTCTCAGCTCACCAGCTGCTTTGCCAATTGTCTGCCTCCTTGATTTCCAAAACCAACGAAACAATTTGCCTAAGAGCACAGTCAGGATCTAAAACTGCCCCTCAGAACTTAAAAGTATCGGGGGGAAAAAAATCCAGTTTCCACGGTACAAAAGCAAGACTTTGCAGGGCTGTTATGTAGGAGTTTGCCTAAGTAAGGCATGGAGCAGGCGGCTCAAAACAGCCACCAAATACTTCAGAGCGAAAGGCTAAAAAAGGAAGGTTTTAGAGGAGGAAATGAGTCAGTAGCTCGGAGGACGGGAGGGGGAGTTCAAATAGCTGAGGCATATAAAGTAAGCAAGCAGTCACCATCTCAAATACTAGAAAGTCGGTGAAGTGGATGTATTGATCTTTGGTCTCTGCTGATGCAGGGTCTTCTTCACAAAGGGGAGTCCATGGGTGACATTTTCATACTGACCATGCTGGGTTTGGAAGTGGTCCTTCACTGGGCAGGCGCTTTGTCAGCTGCAGTTCATGATGGTGTTTCAAACTGGAGCCAAAGCGGTCATCACCAGCTACAGGATTGCTTAAATTTCTTGAGCTCGCCCGTGCCTGGGGGATGGATTTTTTTTTGGGGGGAGGGGGAGTTTCAGGTTAATTGCAAATGCCATTTTCCTTAAGAGAGGGAGGGGAAATCACCTTTAGAAGTGGTTCATCCAAACATCCAGCTTGAGCTTTTAGTCTAGCTTATTTCTAGCACTAGTACTAGGATAAAAACCTTAGTGTTGAAAAGCAGCAAAAGCTAGTAAAAAACCCTCCATCTCCACAACACTGCAGCAATCCACAGTGTTCATTTCTGTCTTCGTAACCACCTTGTACTGCACTGAAACCCTGGGGGTGAAGGGGTAAGTCTCACTCCAAGAAGCCTTTAACCTTGGTGGCTGGTACACCACCACAGCAGCAGGGCGTGCATTAGCGGAGCAGTAAGCCATGAGAGTGAGCCATAGCGTCAGTGTGGCAACAAGCCACAAGGCACAACTTCCTCACCTCTGCCCCACGTCCCTGTCCCATCAAAAGGGCAGGACTGACGGAAAGGGAGCTCGGAAAAAGAAGCACCCATCCTCCCCAAAACGGAGCTTCCCCTTGGTTCAGACATGGAGACGACAGCTAAGAAGCTGCCGCAGGAGGACTCTGCTGCAAGCCCTATCTGAGGGAAACCACAGTGCTGAAAACAGCTGGGGTGACGCTTAAGGTCACAGGCACGTGAGGAGCGGGGCTGTCGAGCCAGAGAGCAGCACAGGACTGGAAAAACGGACTCCTTTTCCCCTACACAAGCAGCAGCATGGGATTTACGTACAGCAGGAGTTCCAAACTGACATTTGTACTGCTGATTACCAGCAGGCAGCTCCCAGTACAGAGCTGGAGCTCCCTGTGCCCATACTGGTACAGAGTCTCTGGAGCCCTATGCTAAGGTAGGCTGGTACCACTATAAGCCATGCACTTGTCAGTGCATCTTGGTGCACACTTCCTGCCTCTAGCCTCCTCGGAGCACCAAAGCAGCTGTGTTTATGCCTCACCAGGGAAGGTGACTTTTGGGGAATGAAGCCTTTCAAAGAGCCATCATGGTTCTCAGACAGTGCCCTACCCAGAGCAAGCACATCTCCCCCATAAGACAGAAATAAGTGAGAGATCTCCCTTACTCTGCTGGTGAAGGAGTCCCTGTCCTTGCTGAGGTTACTTTAACTAGTCAGATACCTTCTCAATCCACTGCAGTGTTTCCAAAAATGCAGCAAGACCTCTTGAAACAGACTGAGCCAATAGACCACTTCCAACTCATTTGCCCTTATAAGTATACAGCATGAAACAGCCCTAATCCTGTTCTCACGGCCTTACATCACCCTTTCCCCTCCTCCCCAGGATGTCTTACTTTTGCACCCCTCTTTCATAGTGAAACTGATCTACAAAGAGCGAGCTTGGAACAGTAACAGACAAATTACCCACATTAATTAAGACTAGAAAGCACAGCTGCCCCAAGTCTCCGTCACGTGCCGCTGGAGATGGAGGTACTGTGCAGGGAGGACCCCACTCAAGGCACCTGCCTTGATTTTCTCTCCCAGCCACCCAGCATGTGGTAACAGCCATAACAGAAAAGCAGGAGCAGAACAAGTTGTACAGAGAAACTTATCTGTAGGACTGAAGCTCTACTATACACAAGTATTTTATCTGACTTGTTTGGGAACTTTAGGTTTAAAAAACAATACGCCAACATGTCCCTACTCAATTCATGCTATTACTTCCAAAGTCAGTTAAGACTTTGGTGAAAATTTAAGCATCCCTTGATTAAATAAATCAGAAAAGAGCCTAGGGAAGAACTACCCACCCACCCCAATTTAAGTCTAAGCTGTACTGATAGGTCTTTTGCTAGTTTCACCACAAATGGCAAGAAAAGGCTCCTGCAAAAGGGCCCCCTGGTCAGCATATGGCACCCAACACAAGAGCCTACCACAACAGGCCTGCTTTTTCAATACATGCATCTTCAATATGGGGTCTTTCAGCAGCTTCTATATAACGTGAACAGGCATAACAGCATCTACAAGGCATCTACTGGGGAGGGGGGAGGGGTGTGGGGTGTGAATCATAATGTTACACTCTTAATTAGAACAGAAATATGGATGAAAACTGTGAAGTGTGGCTCACACCTTTAGTATTGAAGCTTCATGTACTGTAACCTAGTATGAAGTACTGCCGCCTCAAACCCTAACCCTGAAAACATGCAATTGAGTCTTGTTTTTGTTTTCTGCTGACAAGCAGGCATCGACTCAAAAAATAAACCACTTATCAAGATTTTCAAGGCATTTTTGCTTATTGATTCAAGCCAGGAGCACGACTGAAGTCATGATCCAGTAATGAAACCTAACTGTCTACATTTTTTAACATTAGCAGGTGCTAATGTTAGCTGATTTACAGAAAGCTTGAGCTTCACTGCCTGGAAACATGAAGAATTATTTTCGTGGCATTTCAGAGGGAGCAGTACTGCAATAAACATGGAACAGCAGCTTCTCCCAGTTTCCCCTCATGCCCCGGGTCTCAGCAGCAGCGTTTTTTCAGCGGTCAGCTTTGTCCGGAGGACAAACCGTTCATTGTTTTCAGCCACCTGAAACAGACGCCGCTCTGATTCGTGCCGGGACGCGGCTGCTGTTGGTTGGGGCCGCTGCTGCTGCTGCTGCTGTCGCCGCCACGGCCGCTGGGAAGCCATGCACAGGGTTTCCTGCAGCGCAGAGCGAGCGCAGCCGGCCTGAGCCAATCAGGAGTGCCTGACTGAGATCGCACCAAAGTAGGTAGTAAAAAAACCCTTTTT
>VXBJ01002285.1:59143-74844 GCA_013400055.1 Nycticryphes semicollaris
CCCCAGCTCTCCTCTCAGCGGCCCCACCCCCCTCCGCAACACCTTGGGGCAGGTAATCCCGCCCCGCCTCGCAGAGAGGCCGCCGCCATTGGCCGGCCAGGAGCGTGGCCGCCGTCAGTCACACCGCGGCTCCCCCTGTGATTGGGTATCCGACCCTCTCCGTCGGCCGGGCGGGAGCGGCGAAGGTGGGGGGGCGGCCGGGGGCGTTGCCACGCAGGGCTCCCACCATAGCAACCGCTTCCTCCTCCGGGCACGACGGCCGTGACGTCGGCAGCGTTTCCGCCCGGCTCGCGCCTTCGCCGCTTCCCTTCCTGCTGCCGGAGCCCGCGCCGCGCCCAGCAGCCGAGGGGAGCAGCAGCAGCCGCCGACGCCGTACCGCGCTCCGCCGCCCGCCGCGCCCCGCCGACGCCATGGTAGGAAGCCGGGCACTGCCGGGGGAGCAGGGGGGACACGGGCCATTACGCTTCCCCCTTCATCCCCTCCGACTTCATCCTCGGGGGAAGGGGGGACTGGTACTGCCTTCCCGCCGCATCCCCTCCACAGCTGCTCTGCCCTGCCGCATCGCGCTCCGCTTTCCTTCTTCTTCTCTCTCCCTGGTCCTTCTCATTTGCCTTTGAACTGGAGGCTGCGGTTCCGTTCTTCTCCCTTCCCCCTCACCCCAAATCCCGCCATGAGGCAGCGGAAGGTTACTCCCCCCCCTCGCCCCTCTCCCGAGGCGATGGAACTGTCCTCTACCCTTCGTCGTCCCCCCCCCGTGAGGCGATGGTATGTTCCGCGCCGTACACGGGCGCTAGGGGCGGGCGCGTCCATTTTGCCTGGGGGAGGGGGGTCCGGTAACAAGAGCAAGCGAGGCGGGAAGAGCCGGGGGGAGGCAGCCCCTCCCCATGCCGCAGGGCGCGGCCGGCGATGGGGGGGCGGTGGGTGTCCTCCGGCCCCCCGGGCGTGGGGAGAAAGGCTACGGGGGGTGGTGTGAGATCTCCCGGAGGTCGGGGGGCTGCTGCGCTCGGGAGGAAGCGCGGATTCGGCTGCATCCGCCCCGACGGGCGGCCGCGGCCGGGAGCCATCTTCCCCAAAGGCGAGGGGGTTCGGGCCTGGCCTAGAAAACGACGGCGGCGGCGGCTTGTCGGCGAGTGAGGCGAGCAGCCCTTCTCTCGGCAGCCAGGGCCCCGGTTCCACCATCCCCGGTCCCGGTGCGCAGCCTCCCGGGCCCAGGCCGTCCTTAATCAGGCCTGGCTGGAGTCAGCAGTCCTGGGAGCAGACAAAAGGCAGGGAAGCAAAACCGGCGGAAGGAAAACGCTGGTCGTAACAGATGAGTTTGTGCAACGACCGCTCAAAGCAGCTTTAATTTTAAGATGCAAGGTCTTGGGAGGTCTTTGTCTCGCTTTTCTGCTCAGAGGAAGATACAATGCTGGAAACAGAAACGTATTCCATACACATGGACTTCCATACACATGCCCATTTTCTCCGGCTTAAAAAAAAAAAAATGGCTGGGGATCCTTTTTACAGATGGGACAAAATAGACCAAACAGCTGTTCTGCTCCATGGTGGTTCATTTTCTATTGGTTAGCCTCCACTAAAAGTTTGTATCCCTGTTTAACTCAGTCTACCGAGTCTGAAAAATTCACTTGAATTATTAGCTCATACAGTTTTAATTGCTGCCTAGTTTTTTCTTGAGTCATGAACAAGCATTTATCCAGCAACAACCTGACTTTGTGGGTTATTTGCCTTTAGCAGATGGATTACATATTGAGGCCTTCCCATGATATTTACCATTAGTTTCATGAACTTGTAGCATATCTAGTAAATAAATTTTCCTTCCCTGTAGACCTGGCAGACAGGATGTGTTACTAATCTCCCTGCTTCCTGCAACACCCAAGTTGAAGTGTATATGGCTGGTCTGCAGTGTGGAGCAGAGCTAATGGGAGATGCAGATGAAGCTGCTAAAAGTCTGACGAGACTTGCAGCTCTTGTTTAAAATAGGCTTGTCTGAACAAGCTACCTACCACCTCTGCAGTAAGCAAACCTAGTTTAGAATTCAGTGTATCAGACTTCATCTTGCTTTGGAACCAGAGAATTACCCAGTGAGTCAAAACTAATATTTCTCATGGTGATCTCTTTTTTGGAGCAGGGTTGGGGTTGGCTTTTTTTAAGATGCTTTCCAGTTGCTGCTAATGATCTTGCTTTTGGGCAAAGATTGTAGGCCTTCTGGCAAAGTACAGCAAGGCCAGCAGGAGGGCATCATTTGGTATCAAAAGAGCATTGGATTTTCTGCTTTGGTGTCTTGCCACAAGGTTCAGTTTCTTTGCTACTGGATTAAATGAGTCCACGGTCTTTGAAGGACCGTGCAAATTCTTTTTCTTGGTTGTTAGTCAATACTGTTCCCAAATCTGTGTAATTACAAGGTAGGTATGCCTCATGTACAAGATGACAGCCTTATGACAATTGGTAGTGTGGGTGTCTGGTGTGTTCTTACTTGCCTTGTCAGAATATCGCTATCAAGAGGCTCCTGCTGGGTGCAAGGGCTGACCTAAGCGATCTCATGCAGGAGAGCCTGCAGACAGCCAGAACTTGCATGTAAAAGCTGTTCAGAGCCTTTCACTCACCTGAATGTTCAGTATTCACAGCAGTTTCCAGGAGGGGTACCTTGGTAACGAGTATCTGTGATGCCCAGAGCAGGCCTTCAAACCCTGCTCTTAAGGGTGAGGTTCAAGTTCTAGGTTACTGTAGGTGCCTGGAAGGCCACAAGAAAATTCCCACAGACACTTGGGCTCAATTTCAGAATGAGCTCATTTCTGTGCTGAAAGCGTTTCTCAAAAGCATTGCTTCCCTGCAAGAGTATTGTTGCATGCCAGCTTACACCCATGTTACCTTAAAAACATGTGTTTCAACACAGGAATGGGTACTACTCAAAACTTCTGCCCTGCTACTGGCTACCACAGTTCCTGTTTTTCAGCAGTGTTGCTAGGATTGCCTTTTGTGGGCATTGCTTGTTCTACCTTGATATCTTGATAATTACCTTCTAGCTTGATAATTATGGCAGGAGTGAACTTCATGGTAGCTTGCAGAAAGTGATGATTTCCTCTTTGGCTGAAAGCTAAGGAATTGACCTCCAGGAATTCAGGGGAGACTTTTTTCTGCTTCTTTTAATAATTGTTTTTTTACTCATCTCTCCTCATCTAGTCAATAACCTGTCTTATTTGCAGGACAAAAAATGCTGAATAGAATTTTCATTCCTTCACCCACACCTTCCTTGCCAGAAAAAGAGACCAACTAATGCAAAATAAAAAACTCAAGTCTGGCTGGCAAGATCTGCCTACAAGTCATATGCAAATAACTCTGTACTTCTTGCTGGTTTATGGTCTGCAAATAATGGCCTCTTACACAACAGCACTAAAAAGGTAGTTAGTTGTGTTTCCTATCATGCTTCAGATCTGAACTGAAGCTTTGGACTTTCAGTTGCATAGGCTGCCTGGTGTAAATGGAGGTTTCTGTCTGTCCGACTGTAGGTAGCAGAGGACACAGGCCTACTGGGACTTTGGTGTTTCCTGGTGTTTCCACACTGGTCCAGGTCTGTGGGGTGAAGTTTAACTAGTCACTCTGTGCATTGCCTCCTTTCCCACTTAATGAAGTGGGATGGTACAATCAGATGGGTTGAGAGCTCAAATAACAGATTAAAAGCAAAGCAGTATTAAAGATCCTTGTATTTTTAACCACCCACGTTTTCAGTCAGCTTTGTTGGTCACAGCTGACACCTTTTTAGAGGCCTGACTTGATAAATTCTTCTCTCAGTCTGTTAGCTGCATCCAGGCACTGTGACCCTCCCTTTCTGGTAGGTGCTTTCACAACTAACTTGGCTTGGTTTTCCCTTCAAGGTCTTGGTGCTGATGATGCGATACCCTGGGACAGATTTGTGAAAGCTGCTGTCTCAGAACAGCCGGGTGGTAATAGGTTTTATTGAAAAAATATTTGTCACAGAGATGTAGTATGACACATTAGTGAGTCAGATGGAAATGCCACATGGTCACACAGGCAGTTCTGGCAGTGGCAGAGGATTTTGAAGGTACATATAGGAGGATTGGGATACTAAGGGTAGGGGAAACAAGGTGTTTGCTGAAGAAACTGAGAACCAAAGATAGGACAGTAATGTGACAAGCAAATGCAGGAGCACAACCTTCTCCAATCTGCCCTTGCAATTAAAAATGCATACTTTAATAAGTTCTTGGTGTCAAATTCTGGAAAAATTGATGATTTTTTTCCAAGAAGCTAAAGTTTCCACTTGAGTAGCTGTGGACAGTCTGTCCTGGTGTATACAGTGTGTGTGCATGGCTCCCAAACAAAATAAGTCAAGAACTGGTTTTTGAACTGTCTCTGTAGGTAATTCATGCACAGGCACCAGTATGGAGGACTCCTAGGTTCTGATCACGGGAAGGAAAATTTTCAATACTTAAAACCAAATTTAGTTCTTCAAACTTGCCTTGAGGCAAACTAAATCATTAGTTTAAAGTCTTCTTGGCTGTCTTGGAGTTGAGGAAGGAACAAAGACTTTTCTTAGGTAAACTGTTTTAAATATTAAAGGAAAATGCTGGAGTTCACTTACGAACAAAAGAGAAGGTGAATTTCATTGTCTTAAAGTTTCGTTTCAGTGCAGGCCTGGTACCAGTCCTGTTCATCAGGAGTCTGGCATATGTCTCACTCTTGAAATGGCTTTCTGTATATTGGGATTTTCTTGATAAAGCTTTGGATTATTCTTCAGTCTTCCCCCACTTAGCTTAAATTTCAGTTGTAGGTTACTTGGTGATGAAGGCAAAATATTGGAAGCTGTTAGTGGAGGCAGCTGGGGACGGCTCTTGCAGTTGGAAGCCTGCTAGACAGAAGGCTCTGTTTTTGGGCCGCCCTCTGTAGGGATGGCATTCTGCTCTCACAGGACTTCTGCAGTGCTTTGCACTTAAGGCAGGAACGATGGCTTTGTGTAAGGAATAAGAGCCACTGTGTTACTGCAACGAGTGCTGACGCGGCATTTAATGCAACCATTACCTCATGTGCCTACAGCAGCCCATATGAAAATACAATGGGGTTACTGGTATAAGTGCTGCAGAACAATACACGAGGCAACACTGCCTACAAGACGTGCCTTTGCAATAGTTGCATGGAGGTACTGGGGGAGGAATGGAGCCTTTTTTTGTGTGGTTGTGTCCCAAGAACGATTTTACATCGGTGTTGCCTCTCCTCTACAACAAAATGTCACTGGCTTATGGTCATGTGTCCCACCAGTGCCTGCAACCGGTACTGTTCAGTGAACAGCCACCCATGTACCAGCCTAGAGCTGGATAACTGCTTTCATGCTGAAGAAGGAACAGAACTGGACTAGCTGTTGTAGCCCTGCAGTGTTGAGCCAGAAAGCACAAAATAATAATGAATGTGCTGTATTGAATCCTCTGAGCAGAGCGATATTGGGCCAAAAAGAGAAAAATCCAGACTAACAAATAAACGTTTATGCTGTCATTACTGGCAGGGTGGAGGCTTCTCACCAGCTATTCTTCTGGACAAATCAGCAGAGACATGGTTAAAATGTTGAATGAGGACATGTATTTACGAGCGTGGCATTTCTCCTTATTACAAGCGTTCTTAACAGTCATCCTGTTGCTGCCCTACAAAGAATGGTTGCAACCACTTTACAACAAAAGAAGCCCAGGGTTTGGGGTGTTTTTTTTCCTTTTTAAGTATGTTTGTGAAGCCAGTCATGGCTGGTACAAGCCCAGGGTTGAAAAGAGTCTTACAGTTACAAAAGCAGATCCTCTTTTTGGAAGCAGTTGCACCTGGAGTTTATGGGTTCACTTCAGCCAATACTGTGACACAGCTATAGGGTTTTCTCAGATGCAACAAATCTGCATTGTCCCTAGCAATATAATGGCTGCTAATGTCAGCCTGTTTGGTGAATCCAGGGGTTGTACAGCAGCTGTGAAAAGAAGTAGCACTAGCTACTAACAGCCTTTTGCTTTGGAAAGCTAAAAAAATCCTGTTCTTACTATTGTCACTTCAGCTTCTGGTCAGTCCCAGTTATCAGCTGCCGTTTAACAGTGAATTTGGAGTTTCCAGGCGAAATAGTCTCAACATTTTTGGAATCTGAACTGACTTGCCAGCAGCATTTAGTTTCTTTATAAGGAAACAACTTGTCTCCCGACTTGGAGCCATGTTTCTGGCTGTGCAGTAGTGCAAGCATATGCTCTTGACTGCAGAGTTTCCATCAGCCTGCAGCTCCCTTGTTGCTGCTTGCTTTTGGCTTTCTGATGGGCATTAACCTGTTCTTGGAAAGTTGAACTTCTTGGCAGCAGGAATTGGTGCAGGGGAATTAGTTACTGTGGTCTTGGAGTAAATATCGAAAATTGACAAAGGTAGAGCGAGGTGACATGAACTGCTTTTATGCAGTTATTACACTCATTCCCAACCTAGTTGAGGCTTCCTAAGCATTTTCTACTTAGCCATGAAAAACATGAAAAAGATTCTAAAAATGGAGTGTTAACACCTGTTGTCACCTTTTGAGGTGCCATTAGTTCGAAGGTGAACCTTGTGGGGGTGGTGGGAGGAAAGGTTGCCTTGAGTTAACTGTGGATTTATCTTTAGTGAATGATGCAGTAGTTCTAGTTGCTGCTGCACTGGTTTAGGACAACCTTGTATTATTTAGAGGTCTTCCCAGAGAGACCTTCCTCTGGCCTACACCAACCACAGCGACAGGAGGAGAAAGACCTTTATTCCTCATTAGTTCTTAATCACGTTTTGCCAAAGGGCAGCCTCTCCATATGGAGGACGTGACATAGGAATGAGTCACTTTGAGTTGACGTTTGCACTTTCGCTCAAATTCTATCCTGGGATAGGCTTTCTCCTCTTACTTTGCTTGCCTTATTGGAGATAGAAGGGTGGCTGTCTACCAGGCAGCTGATACACAGTGACTTACTTAGGTTACCCCTAATAGACAAGCCACGCACTGTAAATCTTGCGGGAGGTCCCACTGTATTTGAGTAAACCCCTAAAGAGCACCTAAAGTGCTAGAGAAAAGCCACTGCCATGGATTCACTGCTGTATGAGATTGCCCTGGTTTTGCACAACCAACACCTGGAAAATCTAGATGCCAAACTCCATGGTAATAGATTCTGCAAGCGGTGCCACCTCTCTTCACTGGGTTAGCAAAGCTGTGCCAACCACTAGAAGTTAGAGGAGAAGTCTTCATAGAAAAAAGGAGATTCCAAGGTCCTGTGTGATAGGCGTTGGTTGAGGCTTTAAAAAAAAGAACTACACATTAAGCCATCATCCAATCGATAGTGATCTCTCAAGGACAGTCAGTCTGAAAGTCAGTACTAAGCAGTTCCTCTTCACCACTTACCTCACTGGTTTTGCAGTTGAACTCCACCCTGACCAAGTACCATGTCCGCCACAAAATTAGTCCATCAAGTGCATGTTTGGGGCTTGATCTTAAGGGAAAAACAAAATGAAGAACAAGCTTTAGTCTTTTTCAGTTGGTGTTTCTTGCCTGACTCTTTAGTGCTGCTGACAGTTCTAGTGACGTGTAGCAGTTTACACAGAGGGAGGAGGGCAATTTTCCTTCAGAGATATGAATTGCTGTATCTGGGGATAATGCCATTTGAATTTGAAAGACAAAAAACCGGCAGGGGAAGAAGTAGTATTAGAAAGGAATCTCACTGTTTACACTGCACACAGCGGTTTGAACAGATAGGTAAGTGTTGGACAGGCTTCAATTCAGTCTTTACTGTCCATGATGTCCTTCCAGCAGTGTCCACTGGCCAGTATGGTTTCCCATATTTGCAGTATTCACTATTGCACAGCTGCTTTTTAAGCTCTCCGTCTTTGCTGCATTCTGAGGACAAAACTCAGATACAAATTCTTCTACCCTGCCAGCCTTTTTTTTTTTTTTTTGTCTCATTCCCAAAAAAGTAGCAGACTGAAAATACAGTTCAGCCTCTTGTCATTCTTGCTAGGTCTTGTCCTCTTTATTTTGTGCAGCTCCCTTTAATGTTAGATTGGTGATGCTGCATCTGCACCTCCTGTTACAGCTAGTGTAGGGGGATACCACTAAGTAACTAAAATTTCCCATCAGACTCGGGGTGGGACGTGGAAAAGGCAGGCAACTTGCTTTAAAAACTGATGGAAGAACTGCTGGGAAGTAGACACTTTAACTGTTAGACTTGCAAGTTCTCCATTTAAAACTGTGAATTCAGAGGAACTTCTGAAAATTGGCTTGTTCAGCTTGTTCAACTGTACCACTGTAGTCCCTGTACCCCACTACATGTCTCTTGATCTCTAAATCAGATCCATGTGATGAGCCTGGAGTTTGGCCACGTTTTACCTCTGTTCCTAAAGCTGCTAGCAAGCACGCTAGAAATGGCTAGGAAGCTTTGAACAGAAGATCCCAGTGGACTCAATTGTCCAGCCAGCCTGAAACGGGTGACAAAATTAAGCTGCTGTAATGCCAAAGGATCTGCCCCATTGAATCTCAGAGAACAAGGGGTGAATGTGCGTGTAAAATTACCCCAAAACAATGTTCTAATGTAAGTAGGATTGTGCCTTCTTCAGAATAGTTTTGGTTTAGCAGCTGACTGTGGGCAGCACGAAGGCTCCAGATTCTTTACTTGGCCTGAAAAAAGAGGGCCTGCAGCCTTTTTCTGAAAAGGCTCTCAGGCCACTGGTGACTATTGTCAGCATTGGTTGCCTTCTAGCCTCAGATTGACGGCAGTGCAGTAAGGGAGTTGTGAAAATTTGTGGTGGTAGCCACAGGTAGGTCTTTACTCTTGTTGTTGCAGGCATCTGGAGTACAAGTTGCCGATGAGGTGTGCCGTATCTTCTATGACATGAAAGTGAGGAAGTGCTCTACGCCTGAGGAAATTAAGAAGAGGAAGAAGGCTGTCATCTTCTGCCTCAGTCCAGACAAAAAGTGCATTATTGTGGAAGAAGGCAAAGAGATTCTGGTGGGAGATGTCGGTGTGACAGTTACCGACCCTTTCAAGCACTTTGTGCAGATGCTTCCCGAGAAGGATTGCCGTTATGCCTTGTATGATGCAAGCTTTGAGACCAAGGAATCCAAAAAAGAAGAGCTGATGTTTTTCTTGTGGTAAGCCAAGCTCCCGACTCCCTCTTTCCTAACATGCAGTCTAAGTGCTGTGGGTGAGGTCTCTGAGCATTTGTATGGCGAGATGGCAGACTTAAAGTGAGCCAGGCGGCCTCATGCCTGTACTCTGAGCCGCGAGATGTTTCGTTTGATCAGGGTTAGTAGGATACTGCTTCTTTCTGTGCAGGATAATAAATGTCACTAATTGCGCTTTTGGTGTATCCCACCAGGGCACCAGAACAAGCACCTCTCAAAAGTAAGATGATCTACGCAAGCTCCAAGGATGCAATCAAAAAGAAGTTTCAAGGTATGTAATGCAGCTAACGCTCCTAGCTGTGCCGTGCCCGTAGAATGCTTACACAGCAAGCCCTAACCCTTGGCTAATTGGTTTGGGTTTCCTTTTTTTCTTTTGAGATACTAGTGAGAGATGAGAACTTCACAGGTGAAACGACCTGTGACAGCTAAAGTGAACTTTGGCTAAAACCTACACTCTCTGACTCTGAATTTTAAAGGCACTAGAACTGTGCTCAGGCCAAGAACGGGCTTTGCAATGTGTGACGCTGTAGTGTACAGAGCAGCACATCTGCACCATACAGGCCAGAAACCATTAGATTCATAACAGAGGGCTGGATTTTGTGCAGAGCTGCCTCTGGCAGAGGACTTTCAGCCCTGTGTCTGTTAAAATACACAATCTCATAAGCTTACTGTGCTGTAGTAGTAGAGGAGGAGTAGTAGTAATTAACAATTAACTCGATTTAGAGATGCAATTGTGATTACTCATTTCAAAAGTCATTGCATCTCCAAGTGGAGAAGCAAAGTTCTGTTCAACTGTCAGGCACCATTAACCAGGGAGTGAAGACCTTGCTGCGGCATTGAGGAATTTCATGCTAAGCCAGTCATTACGGTGGCTTGTAGCCAGGTAGGGCTGCCCCCCTCTTCAGCTCCTCACGCTACGCTGGGCGTGCGAGACCGACAGGATCGTTGTGTGGCAGCACCAGTCTTTGCAGAACAGCTCACCAGTGGATTGGAACTACCCAGAGAATTGCACATGCAGGAGTTGAAAAGATGAAAAAAATTAAAAATAATAGTGATAAATGTCCTGAAGACTGAAGAAATTCTGCCTTTTTCCACATTAGACAAGCTTGGGTTGGGCTGCCCACGCTCCAAAAAAAAGAACACGCTGTCGAATCCTGAGACCAGCGAAGTCTTTCTGGTCTCTACATCACAGGTTCTCACTCCGGTTCTTTCCCCCTCCTCTCCAGAGCCAGCCCATCTTGGTGTCCTTGCATGTGGCTCCCTCACCTGCCACGTCCAGGGTAGCAGTAGAAATGAGAGGTTGACTTGTGAGAGGAACATTTCATTACAGGCTAACGGTCTGAGCACTGATCTAGTGAAAACTTCCTCCCTGGTATTTCCGTGTTGCTGTTTGGTGTGTAGCCAGGTGTCTCCTGTGACGTACCGGGGGAAAGCATCCAAATGCCTAAGCTATGGCAGGGCTTACCTGCTTGAGTGACAGGGTTGCTGCTTCTGATGTTACTACTAAGTATGTTTCTTGGATTGATTACTAGCATGTTGAAATACTGCATTATTGAGTGTTTTGCCTCTTTTTTTTTAGGCATAAAGCATGAATGCCAAGCAAATGGGCCAGAGGACCTCAACCGAGCTTGCATTGCTGAGAAGCTAGGAGGCTCCCTAGTTGTAGCTTTTGAAGGAAGTCCCGTGTAGATGTCATACAGTGCCACAACTCTACAAGCATTCCATGTTTTAATATATCAGTTATGTAAAGCAACCATTTTAGGCAAGGGTTTCACTAACTGTAGGGAAGCTGTCTTATAGAATAAAGTAGACTTTGGAGATACAGCTCGTATGTACAAATGACCCTAAATAAATCAAATCTAAGGATTTATCTTGGTGTATTAATATTTGCATTGGTTGTCCAGCCCAATACTGTCCCCGATGGATTAACACTAAATGTCTCCAACAATTTTGGTCTGATGCAGCAGTGTATCATGGGATGAAATGGCGGGGAGGGGAGAAGAGATGAGAACAATCTGGTTCCTGTTCTTTCTCTTCTAAATTGTAACAAGCAAAATTCAATCAGTCTTTTTGAGGCTACTGGCCAAATTGCCAAACTCAAAAATTTTTTCCCCTGTAACCATTTAATACAGAACTTAAAACTTGTAGGTAAAGTTAGGCTAGAGCAACCTGTCAGCACCAAAACTGGGTTAAATTCTTAGTGCTTGCAGTTGCAGAGCAGTACTAATAAAGGCTAATTCTGAAGTCGGAGATAAAATAGACACACTTTTCTGGAGAAGCAGTCCTAATCCACTCTCTTGTAAACTCACGGTGCAGTAATAATATTTATAGGATCACTTGTTCTGTAGGTTCAATTCTCTTGTTATCAAGTGTCTTGAGGTCTTTTCCAGCCTGAGTGATTCTTCAAAAATTGCATTTCTGTTGACATAGTTTAATTTAGAACTACCTTAGTTTCTGTAATACACACTTACTAGTGGATCGGATGCTTCTGAGGCTTTTACAAATGCAGATTCTTATATCAGAGCTCTCCAGTTAGTACAATAAGGAACCACATCTTAAGGAGTGGTATTCTCAGCCCCAGTCTTTGGTCACTTGGTCCATTTGTCCATAATTACTATTGATTTAACTTCGTAGAACCAATCAGCCTGACTAATATGGCTTGATCTGGGCTTTTTGTCTGTTAGCTTCTTTAATTCTGTAGAAATGCATGGAAATATCACCTACTAGAAAGTTTGACCTGAAATGCCTTTTTGTATGGGGGGTAGAGAACATTCTTGTGCCAGCTACAGAGATCTTAAAAGCTTCCATGTTTCACCAGTGGTTGATTAAAGCTGTTTCCTTTGTGTAATGTGTACATGGGAGTTGCATAGAGTTTTCCTGTATGTCTGTAAAGAAAAAAAGAAAAAAAAAAAAAAAATCCAACCCAAAACCCTTAGCCTCCCGTGCGTTACTGTGATCTGTTCTGTGTGTGCCAAATTCAAATAGCCTAAATAAATGGGGTTTCCCTCCCCTGGGTCAGTGACTGATTGCTCTCCAGCCTCTGGATTAGCCCTCCTGCAGCCAGGCCGGTGGCTCCTATACTGGGGGTGCTTGGGGGGCTGGTTATGCCTTCTACAGCTGCCCCCCTGTGCTGCTCATGGGGGAGGAAAGGATGGGGGGGACACAGTCTGGGAGGAAGAGCTGGGTGGAGGGAGTTGCCGGGAGGGGTCGGGGCGGGAAAGCAGGTTCCTCTGTCTGAAAAGCGTGCTGCCAGCCTGCTGCAGGCACTGCCTCCCTCACACCACCCGCTCCCTTCCTTTTAGGCTTAGGGCATCTCCTGTGCGCGGTCTGAGGAGCAGAAGCTCTGTGTGTGTCAGTTATGCTGTGCTGCTTTCCCTGGCAGAACTGAGGGAGCTTTCTCTGGCCGTCCCGATGGAGCCAGGGTGATTCCAGGCCGCCCTTTCCTCTGCGAGGTCTTTGCCAGATGTGCAGGGACAGAAAGCTCTACTGTCCCCACAGCTCCTCGGCAGAGCGGTGTCCTGTGCCTGCTTTATCTGCAGGGCCAGGGAAATAATGGCCCATTACCTAACTCAGCATCTGCCCTCTCTGGTCGTGCTGCATGGTTAAAACTTTAATTAAAAAGGCGGGCATTGGCTGCTGGCTCTGACTTGGCACCCACGTGGGTCACAGGGTTTGGAGCAGAAGGTTTCCTAATGTAGAGAGACCCACTTGGAGTGAAGCTTTTCTGATTCTGAGAAAAGGAAACTGGACAAGTTTCTGCTGGTGCTTTTAAGCCTGAGTTTCAGTCAACTCTGAGCTCACCCAAGTGGGTGTAATTGCCCTCATAAAGACGTCCTCCTTGCCCATGTGTCTGCAGTACTGGTCTCTGTCTAAAGTCCAGGTTGAGATAAGGGAACCAGAGTGACACAGCGGGAGTGGTGCTGCTTGACAAACAAAAGGAACTCCCAACCAAGATCCAGTTGGTAACTAATGCCTTTGGACTGCAGGGAACTTCCAGTTGATATCCAGCCCAGGTGACGCTGTGGTGGGCTTCTTCCTGAGATTTCCTTCTTTGGTTAGAAAAGGGAGCAGGAGACTGTGCAAAGTGGGAAGGATGTCAGAGCTGCAAGGTAGGAGGGCACTTCCCATAACATGAAAGCCCTTGGATCTGGGACTTGGGTACAAAGTGTTGTAGTCACAGGACTTTGAGGGATGAGAGGTCCGAGGTGGCACCTTGAGCCTTGGTTAGGTGTGATCCATGGCTTCAGCTGATCTAAGAGGCTTTGGGTGCTTTAGGGACCCTCACAGCCAGCCTTGAGGCCTCTCTAAGAATGCTTTCTGCACTCCAGCACTGGCAGTAGCTCTTAACCTTCAGAGTTCTAGTGCTTCAGGCTTGTCCGCGTTACAGAGTTAGGGGGCCAAACTTCACCACTTCCCAAGGTTGTTTGGCCTTCTGTGGTTGGAGGGGTTAGAAAAGCACAGGAATGTGTTTTCGATTGTGACTCTTTCAAATCCTTGCAGCTAAAGTTTCTCCCAAATCACCCACACCTTCTGTAAAGGTAAGGAGGAACATGAGGAATGCTTCCTAGAGCTTGGCCAGTTGTGGAGAGGAATTACATTCTAACAGGACTACGCAAAAAAGGAAAAGGTGAACAGACTTGGGTGATGGACACAGCTCAGAGCCACACAAGCTCAGCAGGACCGCAGCTCAGCTGCTGCAGATGCTAAAATTCTTTTCAAGGCTGCATGCAGGCAAGGGGTTTCCCAAAAGACTTCTTTGTCCATTACGATGGGGAGAAGATGGGGATGGGAGATGGAGAGTGGTAATTCAGGCCTGAGTGTGAGCAGCAGATGGTGTAAACGTAATTTGGCTTCTCCAACAAAGATGAACTGGAGTGTCTAATCTGTGGCTTGATAAACCAAGCTGAAAAGTAACTCCAGTCACAGCTGAAACCAGTGGAAGGATCCACCCAAGATGGCTTGATCTTTCAGTGAAGTCCCTGGATGCGGCGCCCTGGCATCTGGCTGCCGGTCCTGCCTGCCCCAAGTCACAGCATGGCTGGCCTGAGGGCCAGTTGTTGGGAGGGTGTGTTGCAAAATCCCACCAGCTTCTACGAGAGCAGTGGCTGGCTGGTCCTCATCCCTGTGCACTGGTGAGCGAGGCTTGGGTTGGTCATGGCAGCTCAGGATATCCTTCCCCTTCTACCAAGGTGCCGAGGGAAGAAAAAAATCCTAGCAGAACCACTGCAGGTATCAGAAATTAAGTTAAATATCCTTCTCCAAGGAGATGTGGCTTTTCAGCTTTGCGTAACAGGACCAGTCCTTCTCTAAAACAGCCAGCTCAGCAATGTGTTCTGGGGACTTCGAATCTGCTCTTATATGGTTTTTGGAGTCCCACCAGAGACCACCTGCCCCATAGCGCACTTGGGATGCCCACCACCCTCCTTGCATTGGCTGTTTTGGGGAGGCTTTGTTACTGCTCATGGTGACACCTGGGCATCTTGCTCAGTTTTCTACAAGCGCTTACAATAGAAGGAAATGGTTGTTGCAAAACCTAAAAACTGAAAAACTGAAGGATTGCATCACTTTGCTGCGCTTGCTGCTATGGGGCCCTTTCTACCGAGGGCTTTCTAGAGGTCACGGCCAGCCTGATATGTTCAACTGCTCACTCCAGACTATGGGTTGGGTGTGAGTTTGGGTTTTGTTTTTTTTTTTTTTTAATCCTGGTAAAATCCAGGCATTCCCTCACTTTTAGGGGTCTTAGAAGCCAGAAGCCTGCGGGCCAGGCACGCTGCTGCATGGTGAGCATTGAGTTTTCCAGCAGTCCTTGGTTTGTGAGGTCCTCCCTGGGTGTCAGTCCAGAAAGAGAAACTGAAGCTCATCACTGCTTCAGGGCAAAGGTCTTGCTGAGATTGTTCTTCCAGTCTGGGGAGATGGATCTGCCAGAGCCCTGGGCACTCACAGGAGGTGCCACTTATGGACACACAACAGCCCTGATATGCTAGAGCTGGAGGTGGGGAGTGGGGGAGATGGGCAGCAGGAGGGCTTGTAATGAGTGGGCTGTGTGTGTGTGTCACAGCAACCATGCAAGGGGCTGGGGCCTTCACCCTGCCAGGAGATGCAACCACCACCTCCCCTTTGGCCCTATCTGTGAGCTACATCCACTTCCCATCTTGTGAGGACCTGCAGGCAGGGCCAGGCAGCAATAGAGGGGGCGTCACCGAGCCACTTGCCAGATCTGGAGGGTGGCCCTCTTCCCTAGGTTTGGGGGAGAGGGGGACAGAGGGGGGCTCAACTTGTCCCCTCCTCAGCCAGAATTCAGCAGAACCCCCTTTTATTGCCTGATCAAAGTTGGGTCTCACATATCACCATGTCCCCACCCCCTCCCAAGTGTGACTTGCACAGCTCTTCTTCATCACAACCACAATGCTGGGGTGGGACAGGGACACATATTTTTCACAGTCCCTCCTCTGTGGAGTCTCTGGAGTCTAGTACAGCAGTTGAGCACACCGCCTTCCCCAAGAACAAAATGGGGACAAGTCTGTCCCTCACCCCCCTCCCCAGCCTT
>VXBJ01002285.1:74860-102538 GCA_013400055.1 Nycticryphes semicollaris
GCCGTTGGCCCTTGGCACGCCCTGGAGGCAGGAAGCGCTTAGTGGCCTCTTTCCCGCCTTTCCCCCTCCACCCCCACCCCCCTTAAATCTCGCTGATGTCAGTGCCGGGCTCAGCAGCTTTATTGTGGGGAGACAGGCACCAAGCTGTCACATGGCCTCTGCCATTTCCTAAGAAACCAGCTTAAAAACAAAACAAAAAAAAAAAGATTTAAAAAGGAAAGCCACAAGGGTAGTGCAGAGGGCTGGAGAGCCTGGCAGCAATGGAGGCCCACCACCATGCAACACCCACAGGGACAAAATTACAGGGGAGCGCTGAGGTTTATGCAGGAGGGAGGGTTCCCAGGGGCTGGCCTGGCTCCCCACACTCAGCCTGACCCAGCAGCAGGGGAGCAGTGTCACTCTGGCCTGGCTGCCACCAGGTCCCTACCACCATGGAAACACAGGCAGATGGGAGGAAACCTTTCTTTTGCTTGTACTGGATCCTTCTTCAGTGACCCCAAAGACCTGCCTGGCCTGCAAACTTAAAAAAACCCAAAACACCACCACTAACTAATAACCAGAAAAATAAAGCAAGGACAAGCTCTTTTCACTACATCATTTTAATTGCATCGACACCCAGAAATACACAAAAGGATACGTGCCAAAAGCCACTCATCAAAGAGAGGCTTCCTTCCGTGGCAGGTCTTACTTTCACACATCTTTCATTCAAAAAAAAAAAAAAGAAAAAATATAATAATAATTGCACCAGTTGATGTACAAACAGTCTTCCCTTTTCACACATTCGTGGGTTCTGCATCGACAGGAGGGTGAAGCCCCAGCACTCGCTCCAATGTGGCTGGAGTGGCTCCCTGGGGAACGAACGGTTGTACAAAAGAGTATGAAGATTTTCTTACAAACGTACACCTGCAGTGTTTACTGGCTGGGTCTTTTTTGTATTTTTTTTTTTTTTAAGTTTCAAAACTAGGTTTTGGGTCACTAATGGCTTGTATTTCTTATCTACAGTAAATTCAGCATATATCTTTATTTTTAGGAATGTGTAAGGCATTTTGGTAAGTTGAACAGTAAGGTCTAGGTCACAGACTCGTCAAACTGAAGTCCCTTCCTTCAAACTGTCCTCTTCCCCCTGGAGAAGGAAAACAGAGGTGGGTTACTCAACTGGGTCTCAACCTTATTTTCCAGACAGCTCAGGCATCAAAGCATTTCACAGACGGGCCAGGTCCTGCCATTTGGGCAGGGAGAACCATGACCACCATCTGGTGTGGTCCTAGGGCTTCCCAAAAGCCACCCGGTTAGTTTCTGGAAGCATGTGCCACCTTGCCTCTGGTTTTAAACCACTGCCTGATGCGCTTCCCTGTGGCCCCCACCAGCATCAAGGGGAAGAATGGCCATGGCCACCAGAAGTACCGTTTCCTGAAGCTGTTCTTTCAACTTCTTCACGGTTTCTCTCTCTTTGGCCAGTTGGTCCTGGGTAACCTTCAGTAGCTCCTGTAGTTTGGTTGCTGCCTGGCCCAGGTCCTTTGTTAGTTTTTTTTCTTTTTCAAGTCTTTCCTACATGGGAGTCAGAAGGAGGCATCTGCCTGAGCCACCCTTTGCCCTCTTGGTGACCTTCCCCCCCTCCAACACACCTTGGGTCACCTTGGATCTGCAACTTGGTGGCCACAAGCCAGAACACCCAGTTCCCTCCCTACCAGATGAGCCAGGTGTCACCCCACCAGTTACAGCTTACTGTGGCTCCCTGAAGACACCATGGGCTGAGACAACCTCATGGAGCAGAGCGATTTCCTAATACCTGAAGAGCCCAGCCTGTGAGAGCATTTGCTAAGAGCCAATATGGACCGTGGGGCTGTGACTTGCACTCTGCTGGCTTTCAGCCATGTCAGAGCCAGTGCCGGGGCAGGGAGCTACCTGCAAGGGAACCATCTACCCTTCTCCACCATCTCCAAGAATGATAAATCATGCCTGCACTTCCTCTCAGACATGGCAGCCAAATCACCTTGAGATGCTGGGCCTCCTCTGTACCCGAGGCTGCTGCATTTTCAGCCAGTCGCAGCTTTTCCAGCTCTGCTTGCAAACTGCACGCTGATCTCTGGGCCTGGAAGCGGGGACACATAATAAACACACAAGCTGATGGCAGCAGGTACCTCCTGCATCCTGCCCCACACAGCCCTTGGTCCCCTGTGGGTCTTCCTCCAGTGAAGAGTTAGGTTATACAGCCGCTGTTGGACGGTTGGATGCTAAACACAATGTCTTGCTTCTGCCAATCCAGCTTCCACTGGGAAGATGGCATTTCTGGCCAGAAGCAGCATGAAACCCAGTTAAAGCTCTTAATCCTCAAGGGAAAGTGCTGGTAAAAAACATGGGGGGACTGGGAGAGGGGCAATTTGAGGGGCCAGCAATGCCACGTGGCTTTAGCCCAGCTGCTGCAAGAAGTTCTTCAGATGTGTGAGGGACTGCGGCGACATCTGAGATGTGCACAGGGATGGGGAAAAACTTTCAAATTAATTCTTGGGCTTCATTAGCAGCCAAGAACCCACAAAGGCTTTGCAAAGCCTCATATACTCCTCGCCTGCACCTACCTCCTCCAGCTCCACTGCCAGCTTTTGCCGCAGCACTTGCTCCTTCTCCACCAGCGTTTCATTTTGCTCCAGCTGGGTTTTCAACTGTGTTGAGAAAAGGGGAAAACATCCAGAAATAAATAATAATAAAAAATAAAAATCCAAGAGATGAGCTAGTGGGGACATCACCAAGAAAGCTGGTCTCGACAGAAGAAATGAAAACTGAAGTATTCCCCAGGGCACCAAAGGGCAATAGGTACCATCATCCCCTCTCCGCACAAAAACTGGGAGGATTCTGACAGCGAGCCTGGGCTTTACAAAATTTCTCCTGCCCTTCAGGCAAGGCCAGCTGGGACTAGGGATGAGGGGCACCCCACAGCTGAGGATGTGTCTGCCTGGCAGGCGTCCGTGCCCAGGAGAAGCCTCCACACTTAACGGGATTAAAGGACGGAGACAGAGCCCGGATCATGGCGGCACCAGCACCAGTGAGAGGCATTAGCCTGAAAGGGAAGAGCCGCTGCTAATGCTCTCAGCCTGGCTCCTGCAGGATTTACGGAGCTTCTGTAATCCTAATCCCTACTGGATGGGAAGGGATCCTGGCAAAGCTCTGTCAGGGTGTCCCCTTCCTCGGAGGAGACCTGAGCCCCAAACCCAAGGGGGCATTGTTGTGTGGCAACACTGGCCCAAGGGCTTGCAGGATCCCCTGCCTGCCTCCTCCAAAATCCTGCCATCCTGATGCTGTGTGACAGAGTGTTCCCAAGGGGAACAGCCTGGCAAAAGCTGGCTGGCAACGTATTCCCAGCAGGAGTAAGACACATGGTGGAACGGATGGGGGGCTGGCTTCCCCCCTCAACACACAGGACAGGACATGACACAGCCATGACAGCCCTGAGCAAAGCTTCGTGCATTTCTCCATGCGGTTAAAGAGGGTTAAAACAGGACAAGGGACACGGTTAAGGGTCAGCACGTCCATGGGCAGTGGCCTCACCACCCTGACCTCCAGGGGCGCAGGCTTGCTGGGGTCAGCTTGTAACACCACTACTCCTCCATCCTGCACATGGCTCTTCATCTCAGTCAACTGCTGCCTGACCTGGAAGGAGGATCAGCAAGCCTGCTGCAGTTACACATCCCTGCCACCTCAGTTTCTGCTAGAGGCAGGATGGTGGTACCTAAACTGGGCAGCTTGAGGCACAACAGCTCCCAGGGGTGCAGAGAACATGCTCTCACACCTCCTCAGCTCTCCTTTGATCACTCACACCTCGCTTTAAATCCACTGCTGAGTGGCAACTATGCGTTAACATAGCTGAGGTGTTAAATATAGCAGCAGAGGCAGGGTGGCAGGTCCCATTTTGCCATCGATCACAGCTGGGATGGCTGGGAAGGCTGTTACTTGAACACACCCCTCCCCATTTAAACCCCTCTGCGATTGAACTCCCCCGACTCCATCCTGCATCACTGCAGCACTGACAGCCTGCCTTAGTCAGAAGAATGGGAAGGTGGCTGGATGAACACAAGCGTGTTCCACGCTTACAACCACCTGCCCCCTTAATGACAACCCCACACCATGTCCCCTCGAGAGCAAGGGGCTGCATTGGCTCACTGAGGGAGCTGGACAGCAGCGGCTGTGAGAATTCATGGCACACAAGGGCAACCACAGTCCCAGCTCCACTCCTGAGCCTCTTCCAATCAAAGCATGGATTTACAAGCAGAAGCCCTCATGGTTTTGGCAGGTCTGTTATCTCAATGGCCCTACATTCCAGTCCCCCACTTACCTGCAGAAACCAAGCCCCATCCTTCAGCTGTCCAAGGAGCCCTACACATGGGCTGCACAGCTGCAGTCCTCCCATCCAGAGGTGGGTGGGTGGGTGGAGGGATGGATGGATGCTTACGGCACTCCAACCTCTGCTCCAGGGTGGTGTTGGGTTAACCAGCATCCAATGGTGAGGTGACTGGGGTTTTCTGCTACATGCCAGTTTGCACAAGCCTTGCCACTCTCCCTTCCTTCCCGCTCCCATCACCAAAGGAAAAGCAGGTGAATAAAAATCTCCCGGGTCTCAGACATCCCCTCCAAGAGCTGGATCAGTCTGGTGCCCGGCAGGACTGGGTTTGCTCATGCACTAGCCATGCCTTCCTCCCCTCCCTGAACCTGTGGGGACGATGCTGGCACCACAGCTGGGTTTGCCAGCTGGCCCCAGGCCAAGCAGTGAGGTCCCAGCAGGTCACCCCAGGCGTTCCTCCTTACCAGTGCCAGCTCCTTGCTCTGCTTCTGCGTTTCCATCTCTGCGGCCTCCAGTTGCTTCTGGGACTCTGACAAGAGCTGTCTTAACTGTTGAGGAGTAATAGAAAGGAAAAAAACCCAAAAAGGCAGAAGTCCATTTATGCACTTGATTTTGGAGCCCCTTGGCCCAAGGAAGTATTTTTCTGATGCAACATCTTTTCAAAGTATCCATGTTGGCTTCACTCGCTAACCTGCCTACTGATGGCTGCTCAGACAGAGAGAGACAGCGATGAGACAGCTCTGTCACCTGAACCAAAGAAATCCCATAAGTCATCAAGGAACAGTGGAGAGCATCTCCATACAGATCTCCCTGTTCCAGTACTTTACCAACAGACCGCCTGACTTGAGTCTACAACACAGACCAGAGCAAACACCTCCATCTGTTTTCTCCTGCCTTGCAAAGCTGCAGATCCCCAGGACACTCCCCAAATCCCCAAAACGTGGATGGGTGGTGAGCCGGGCTTAAAAAAAAAAGAAGCATTTAAGAAGGTAATGGTCACTGCACTTACGACTTCAACTTCTTTTGTGTAGTTTTGGCGTTCAGAGCTGGCTGTCTCCAAGTGATTTTCCAGTTGCGTTTCCAGAAGAGAGGTGTATTCCTTTAGCTGGATTAAAAGGAAGGAAAGCAGGAGGGAGTTGATTGTTTGAGGTCCAACACATCCCAAACATCCCATGATCCAAGCCCACCTTCCCCAGGGCAAGTCAGGAGATGGGTCGTGACTCAGCCCAAGCACAGCACGCACCCGTGCGCAGGGACCTTCTCCTATATCAAAAAAAAAGCCTTACCTGATCTGTGCTCTGCAGCTCTGCTTTCAATTTCTCCACCATGTCTTCAAGGGATTTCAGCTGGAGTTGTGACTAAGCCAGAAAGGATCACAAAAGGTGAGTGAGGCGCGTCACACATGGATACTGAGCACCTTTCGTTCAACTAAAAAACAGCAGTATTTCATTCCCACCTCTCCCACTTCACCCTGCACCCAAGTGCAGAAGGGACCTGACACCAAAGTGGGGCTCCACAGCCTGCAGGGCAGGAGCTCCTCTTCCCAGGGAGGATGAATCCAACAACCCCAGGCTGTAAATCATGGAGCAAGGTAACAGCTTTTGCTTGCAGGACTTCAGCTGGCTGCAGTCAGCTTTCAACACCCGAGAAACTGGCACTAGACTTGGTGCAAGTTTCCTACGGAAAGTGCCTTTGGTTTGGAAGCAGCAAGGTAGACTTTTCAATGAGGTGTCATGGGCTTTGCTATTAAGAGAAGCCAAGCTATCACAAAAAGCATGGGGTTTGCATTTAAAGTTGGAATGATTTTTAAAGAGGACTTCACAGCTGCTGAATTTTTTGGAAAGGAGGAGTTCATCTCTTCTCCACAGAGAGGCAGGACTGCTCTGGGACCTGCCCTAACCACCAGACATTCATCCCATCACGCATACCCCGCTGCCAGCACAAACCAGCAGCCACGTCATCCCGGTGCAATCCTACACCAGCCCTCGGCAGCACTGGCCCTACAGGAGCCAGCAACCAGCTGTGAAATCAAAGATCTCTTGTACAAGAACTCCCCCACCTCCCTGCAGCCCCAGTTAACTTCAAAACCTCATGTGATGGATGAGGAGTAGCCAGACCGTACAAAGTAGCTTCATCTCAGTTCTGCATTCAAGAGGGAGGAGATAACTTAAGTCTGATTTGCCGGAAAGGCATGGCCAGCCAAGTTCTCCTAGACTCCAGCTAAATCACGAGAGCTCAAAAAACATACTCCCCACTAAACTCCTGGGCAACCACAGCTCTCTGGCAGCTGCCAGCTGGCTTTTTAACTAGGAAGAGCAGTACCCAGAGCTAGACAGACAGCTGGACCCAAAACTATATGCAGTACGTGGCTTAAGCCTTAGATCCTTTCTGAAGGCTCAATGAATGCCAAGGTTAACCCAGATTTTGAGAGCAAGCCAAGTTCTTCTGAATATGGAAGTCCAAGTGTCCTGCACGTGCTCTCCTCCCATTAAGTCAGCACCCACCAGCAGGGTGCAGCCCAGCTTCCAAGCCATCAGAGCCTAGATTAGTGAAGTGGAGACGTGGTTTTCCAACTACCATGCCTGAGCTGGGGAGCTGCAACCATTTCTCCAGCTCCACTGGCAGGGTTTAGGCATGCATCAGGTGGGAAGATGAGATCCAGGTGAAAGACAGGCTTCTTGTCTGCTGGTTTGGTGACAGGACAGGTGGATTTGGGAAGAAAAGTCCCTATGTCTCAGAGTTCAAGGCTGGCAGAAGTAGTTAGAGCCACTATCCCATTTATAGCCAACAGCCCCCCCCCAGCTCCACAAACAACAAACACAGGTGTGCCCCAAACACGTACCTTTTGGAGTTCCTCTTCGGATGCTGTGAGCTTTGCTTTCCACACCTGCTCCTCCTCCTCCACACTCTTCTGCAGGTTTCGCAGCATCCCTTCCTGTTGGCAAAGCCTCAGCTAAGCCTAACCCTCCTCCAGCCCTCCTAAGCCAAGCAGTAGCAGGGCTGGAAGCCCTGGCATACCCAACGCCTCTCCAAGGATTTGGGCCAAAGAATGGATGACAAAACTAGGTGGCCCAGGTGGGACTAGGGTCTTCCAGCAGGCTGGCTCAACCACCCTGCTCATCAGAGCCCTTGCTGTGCCACATCCCACCACCATCAGGAAGGTTTCCAACACAATTAGGCTGAAGAAGAACTCTAGAAATTCAGGTTTCTCCTATTGCTCTGTCTCACTGGCAAATAATCTTCCACATGGCAGCCCCCCAACATACTGAGGGATGCCCACCCTCAGTGCACGGGCAGCCTGGGCTACCAGGAGACCTCTCAAGAGGTATGTCTAGTGGAAGATCAACATGGCACCAAGGCTGCAACTTACCGTCTCTGCAAGGATAGCTCTATACTGCTCACATTCTGCTTGTAAAGTGCTTTGCGCTTCTTCTGCTTCTTTTAATTTAAGTGCTGAATCCTGAAAAGAGAAGGAAGGGATGGAGAACAAGCTGAGGAAAAGAAACAAGTGACCCTCGGGCAATCCCTCGCCCTTCCACCTTCCAGCCCCTTCACTTACCGGGAGGTCTGTTGTAATTGTCTGTTGCTTTAGCACATCCATGGTCTTCTCCTTAAATTCTTGTAGCCATGTGTCATAATCCTGAGTTGGAAACAAAAGAGGACAGAGAAGAAAAAGGGCACTTAGACATCGCTCTTTCCTGTGTGGTGGAGACTCCTGGAGGGTCTGAGAAAGCCCATGCTCACCTGCTGCGAAGAAACGATGACTCCGGGAAGGGCAGAGAGCAGCGTCTGCTTGGTTCGTGTCTGGAACACGTTCAGCTGTTGGGCCAGCTCTTCCTGTAAGAGGGACAAACTGGCATGGGGTGGAGGTGTGGGGTGCCTGCCAGCCAGGCCACCAATACCGGTCCTGCTTTTCTATGCCTACAGGGGTGAGCTGGCACAGAGAAATAAGCCAACAGAGAAACTGCTGCTGTTGCTGAGAACCACCAAAATGTCCCTTCCAGTTCACCTATTTTCCCAGTTCCCCAACCGTGACCTGTACCAGGGATACACAGCCCTCAAGACAGACTCTGGAGAAGCTGGCAGGAGGGTTAGGTCAGCGCTGTTCCCAAGAGGAGGCAGGCAACCTAGGGTAAGCATCTCTGGCAGCTTAGGGAGGCTGAATGCTACACCAACATCACCACTAGAGAGAAATGCCAGCCTCACCTTTGCTTTTGTAGCAGCAAGTAGTTTCTCCTCGCATGACTTTTCTACTGTGGTCAACGCCTCCATTGCTTTCCAGTTCTTCTCACGAAGGTCCTGCCGAGACCACACACAGAAGGCGATAAGCCACATCAAGATGCTTGTTGGCATTGTAGAGGTTTTCAAAGCCTCCACTCAAGAAAATGGGGAGCAGCCCACCACTTTTGTCAAGGGTCTTCCATCCCACTGCCCACGTGTGACCCTTTCCCCTCCATCCATGCAGTGACCCAGTGCACTGCATCATTCAGGCAGTGGCCTTGGTGAAACAGATCAGAGCTGAATGGAGGCGGGAGATCCAGAAGCAGCTCTCCAGATACCCAGAGCTGTCTGGAGAGGACATAGGCCAAGCAGAAGACTTCAAGGTTGTCCCCACACAACTGGTACCACCTTGCAGTAGAGGGAGAAGGAGCAGAGGAGCCCTGCTCAGGGATTGCCTTTACCCTGCCACCAAAGGATGTCCCTGGCTTACCAGGTCCTAAACCTCCCAACGAATGGGTGGAGGGGACAGATACCTCCACCCAGGCAGCCAGCTGCAGCCCACCAGCTCGAGCTGTGCAGCCTGCTGGGGGGATTCCTGCTCTCTGGTAGATGAGGCTATGCCTCCAAGTGCTCCACCGGGCTGGAATAGCCTCTGGCCACAGCATGGAACCATTGGTAGCTGACTGTGATGGATTGTCATTCAAACCCTGGAGATCTGGGTTTTGGAGGAAAGAATTGTGAGCAGTAGAAGATGAGCCTGGCTCACTCACATACATTGTTTTTCACCTTCTGTTGCTCCATTGCCTCTCGCAGCTCTGTGGCTTCCCTTTCCAAGGACAAGAGCTGGTCTGTCTTCTCCTGAAGCCTGGAAGGGCAGGATGCAGGAGTGAGTCTCAGCATCCCCCTCCCTCCCAGGTAGCGAGCTGTTGAGAAGGGGACCACAGCCCTTCCTCTCCCGGTGTGTTCCGGGATGTACACACAAGGGAGAGGAGGAGGGAGTAAGATTAAAAAACATAACCCTGGCAATTCTGTGGGATCTAGTTTCCTACCAGCTTATCAGCAATAACAAGCGAGTAGCTGGCTGGTTGTACACCCAGGATAAGAGGAAGAAGTAACCTGATCCAAAGGCCAGCAATTCTGGCTTACACAACTGGGACTACTCCTGACACACTCCTGTCCGTGGCTTGTTAGGTTGAGATAGCCCACAGCTCTGCATTTTAAAAGCATCACCCCACTATCTTGAGCAACCATAAATCAGGGCTGCTGACTGGATGCCCAAAAGCCTGCAGCTTTCCTCCACACCCTCAGATCCACCATCTGCCCTGAAGGGAGCCTCAGCTTGAGCAGAACAAGGAAGGTCCAGGTCCTTGACAAGAATCACCCAAGTCTCTTGGGGTCCCAGGACAACTAAACAGCTGCCTTCTTTTTGCGGAATGCTGGATGGTCACTGGCCCTAGGGGCATCCAAGAACTCTTCCACCAGTGCAGAGCCTGAGCCTTCTCAAAGGTGCCCAGCACCTGCCCAATGGACATGGCAAAATACAATTAAACAACAGGAAATTTTTTGCACTGAGGGGTGGGAAGAAGAGGTTCTCAAACACTGGAACAGGCACCCAGAGAGGTGGTGAATCTCCATCCTTAGATATACTTGGAAACATCCCCCCAGAACCTCCTCTGGTTGTCCCAGCTTTGAGCAGGGGCTTGGATGACAGACACCCCACCCCCTAGCACCAACACCACAAGAACCTCCTGTTCTGCAGGGGCAGTTTGCCTCCATGTGCCTGCCAGCAATTACAGTCTCGCTTCAGAATGGGCTGGCTGTTATTTGGGGCCAGAACTGGAGCCAATTAATATTTTAAACAGCTGTGTTGGCCAGAATCGACCTTGTCTTCCCAGCTTTGCAGTCCCCAAGTCTGGCTAACAGAGAGGGCAAGAAGCCTGCACCCACAAGGCTCAGCACCCAGGGAAGCCTGGGACACATGGAGAGCAAGCTGGAGGTGCCGTAGCAGTCTTCACATGTACCTAGACCCACCTTGACTGCAGCTGCTTCATTTCTGCTTCATTGGCTGCCTGGAAGAGAGAAAATACTTTAGTTACCTGTCCTAGGCATGTGATGGATGTCCCAGAGAGGATCCCAGAGCTGAGACAGTGCATTAACACAGTGCAAAAACACTTTTCTTGAGCCGTGCAACCTCTCCCACCCCAACTCTCCTCCCACCCCAACTAAACGAGCACGCAACCTGCAAGTCTCTGTCTTTTTCTGCCTCCCTCATCTGGCCTGCCTCCAGAAGAGCTTCAATGGATTTGATCCTCTCCAGGAGCCTCGTGTTCTCTGAGCTGGCATCCTGCAGCTTCCCCTTCACATTGTCCAGCTCCACCAATTTGCTTTTCACCTCTGCTTCAGAGCTCAGCAGCTTGGCCTGCAGTTCTGTTAGAGGAAGGGATGAGAAATACAGTAAGGTAAGTGCAAATAAATTTGAAGACTCCCCACCCTACCCTGGCCAAGCAGGACCCTTGGGCAAAGAAGCCTTGGCTCTTGATGCTTTCAGGAGGCACAGAAAGGGTAGGAAGGAAGAGATATTGGAGTGGTATCCTAGGATAGAACCATGGACCAGTCCTACATCTTGCTCACACCAACACCGAGTATTCCAACTCAACCCCAGGTCTACACGTCCTGCCCCGACCAGCCCTGAAAGCCCCAAGACCACCCCACAGCTCTTCCCATGCCGATCCAAGGTCCTCACCGGCCATGCTCTGCTGCTGTCCTTTGGCCTTTTCCCCATCTGCTAACAGGCTTTTGTAGCTGCTCTGAATTTTGCGGAGCTCATCACTGACTTCCTCCAGTCTCTTCTGCAGTGTCGCCTCCACCTCCCTTTGGGAAGCCTGCACGGCAGGAAGAGAAGGCTTTCTGTAGCATGCCAGGCACCCTGGCCAAATTGAAGCCAAGCTCCACGTGTCGCATAATGTTATTTCTAAGCAGTGCTTTGGGGAGTTTAAGTCATCCTTCCCCCACGCCCCCCCTCTCTTCACAAAGCATCTCGCCTTGCGCTCGCTTTTTATCATTTGCCAGCCCACGAGTGGGAAGCAGACAACACCCAAGTGTCTCGGTTCTGGACCAAGACCACGGCCATCTTCTTCATCAGAGAGCTAAGCTCTAAAAAACCTCTTAAAGCCCTGCTCTTAATGCACGCCCCCCAACCCAGCCGGGAGAGGTATTGCCACGGTGCTTAGTAGGATGAAGACACCCAGCCACGTGTTTCCACACGCAGAGGAATTTTCTGTTCAGTTTGGGCCAGGGAAGACTTTTTTTTTTCCATCTTAGAAAGCAGGGAGGAAGAGGCCTGACCAAGGCAGGCACTTCAAGGGGAAAGGCAGAGGAGGGGGTGGAGAAGGAGCGTGCTGCAAACCAGCAGCTCTACGGGTGCGAGTCACACTGTTACAGATGGAGGGGACCGAGAGCAAACCAGCAGCCCGGTCTCTGTCTGAATGATGCTTCCAAAACCACTGAAAAAGGAGGACTTCCCCACTTTTTGAGGACTTGACCCCATATCCTCAGCTCAGAGCTCCACATGTTACTATGGAGCACGTTCTCCCTAACACCCCAGGCACCTTAAATATATCACTGGCTTTAAAGACTTCCAGGTAGTATGATTTATTTAATTAGTATTAAGGTGTGCAGCAAGCTGACAGCCCTGGAGAAGTTCTCCTAAAAACATGCCTAGAAGCTGGTGTTCTGAGCCAGGAAGGCAGCTTCTGCCTTCATGCCAGTACTGTGCTCACATCAACCCCTTGCTCCTCACCTGCAAAAGCAGTAGGGGCCAAAACCAGCCCACCAAAAAGAGATGTGCATCCCCAGGTATGAGAAAAATTAAGACCAAGGCTATTGAAGGCCCCTTGCTCTAAGATCACCTCTACGCAGGTAAAGGTCTCCTTGACCACAGTCCCTTTGTAAAGGGGCCAGAGCAATTTGGGGACCACAGCACATGCAGGAGGGACACACCACATCCCTTACCCTGTCCTGCCAGCCCTGGGGGAAAGAAGTTCAAGTTCTCAGGCCAGGGGTACCCAGGATGAATGTTCCCAGCCCCTAGCTTGGCTGAATCCCAGCAGGAGCACTGCCACCCTGCCAGAAGATGCTCTTCCCTGCATGGATACATCCTGTGGACAGGCAATGCACCACCACTCCTCCACCCACAGCGTGCTCAGAGGCTCTACCTGGGAGGTGTCCTTTAACCAAATGCAAGAAACCCCAAAACCCAGCCACACCCTGGTGACAACAGAAAAAGCCACAACCTCTACCTCCTGCACCAAGAAGGAAGAGCAACAGGCTTAAAAACGGCTGAGCTGAGAAAGAGCACCACCACAGGTGAGCAGAGGCTGGCGGGCACCAATGAGTTTCCTCTCTTGCTTTAGGGTACCACCCAGCAGTGAGCATCATCTAGGCTTCACACACACACCTTCACACCAGGCTTGTCAGCTTCGTGGGTGAGTGAGAAGAACGGCTTCAGCCAGGCTGTCGTGATCCCCTGGGCTTTGCTGGCGATGCTGCACAAAACGTGCATCGCGTGTGACAAATTAACAATGGGCAGGGGGAGGCAATTAAGAGGTCCGCAAGGCAGCTTGCTTTCCAACCACGGGCACTCATCTCCCTCCAAGCTCTTCCCACGTCCAAGTGGGATTTTCTCAATCCCACACAATTTATCCACCCACCCCATCTCTGTGAGGGGAGAGGGTTTGCCGGCGCCCATCTGACCTGCAGCTGCTCGATCTGCTTCTCGGAGGCCACTGCTTTGATCTCCCAGCTCTTCTTCTGCTGCTCCTCTTGCTGCAGCACTTCTGACTTCTCAGACAGCTCTTTCATCAGCTTGTTGCACTCTTGCCGTAGCTTGGCCAGCTCAGCATTTTGCCTACACCAAAAGAAGCAGGGTTATTTCAGCCCACAGGCCAGTCAAGCATCTCTGATGTTACCTAGTGGGGGTAACACATCCTCTGGTAGGCCTTATATAGGAGTTGAAACATCTTAATGGCTGCGTCTGCCTGTTTCTAGCTTATGCCTGGTCCTTTAGGGAGGGGGTGGAAAGAGCTGACAAATCACTTTTCAAAAGCCGTGTTTCAATCACAGGAGACATTCCTTTCTCATGAAGTAGAGGACGCGAGGATCTGCGTTCCCAGACACAAGAGGAAGCACTCTAAGCAGCTGGAGTCCGGTCTGTAATTATTTTACTGCTGTTAATCACCAGCCATTTCAGACTTTCTAAAAAAAAGAATGTGAAATTCTTCTACCTAAATCCTGGTTGTTCTGCATGCACCGGACAGGTCTTGGATCTCTGCAGCATTGCTCCTGTCAAACAGCCAGCTGCATTTCTGCTGAAGTTTGAGAGCTTGCAAGCTCCCCAAAGAAGAGACTTGCCACTGCACCTTCTGGTCCCTTTCTCACCTGCTCTCGTGCCTGCTGACTCTAGCGTCAGCAGAGGGGACCCCAAAGTGGAGAAGGTTTCCCCTGCTCTTCCCCTTGGCATGGGGAAAACCATTCTCATTTCCCCTGCCAGCCCTCCAACACCCCTTTGGCAAGCTCCTCCTCACTCCCTCCTCTACCTCCAGCTAGTTGGGGTGTCTGTGGAGACCCCTTCAGGAAAGGAGGTGAGCAAGCCTGATGGGACAGCCAGGGTTTGTCAGAGGGCAAGCCCCAGCCTCTGCCCCTAGCCCTGGACTTACTTGCTCTCCGTCTGGCTGGTGGCCTGGTTGAGGGCATCCCTCAGGATGGAGTTCTCCTGCTGCAAGCGAGCCAGCTGTGTGTTGGGGCCATTCTCCAGCTGCTCCTGCAGGGTCCGGATCTAGAGGAGCCCAACAGGGGTTAATGCCACCACCAGCCCCTTTGCTCTCCCTGTGAAGCCCATGCAATGAGCAAGAGGGACTGGCAACACACAGAGGGGTGTCTACAGATGCTGACAGACCCCAGGGACGCATCATCCTGTGAGGATGCTCCCACGTGCCTCTACCCCCTTGAGCACCACAGTCCAGGAGCATCACAGGGTTTCAACCTGCCCAAGACTCTGGACTGTTCACATACCTCAGTCTTCTCCAGAAGACCACGCATCTGCCACCAAAAGCCACCCAGCAACCAGAGGAGGAAGCTGCAGGGCACAGCGTGGGGCTCACCTTGCTCTGGAGCTGCTGTGTTTCACTGACGTGGTCCTGGTAGCTGGCCTGCATGCGTGCCTGCACTGCTGTGATCTCCCGCTCACGAGTGAGTAGCTGCTCCTTCAGCCTGCCCTCCACGGCCACTGCCTTGGCCCGCTCGGCCGCCAGTTCCTTTGAGGAGAGAAGTCACCCACTTAGTCCTCAGCATATGAGTTTCCCCGCCTTAAGGGGATGTGGAAATTGCTGGCCTCCTAGCTCAGAAGACTTAAAGTTTCAGCCTTTTCAGAGCTGTCCCCGTGCCCAGCCACACCGTTTAGGACTTACATTTCCTCCTGCATTTTGTTTTGGACTCTGTGGCCACTGGATGCCACTGTTGTTCCACTTTGGGCCAGCTAAGAGAAAGGAGTAAGACAGCCTGGAATTTTTTTTTTTTTTCACCCCCCGGGGATCAATATCACCACACAAAATTTGGGGCAAAGCAGAAAAACTTTAAAAAAAAAAAAATTAAAATGAATACCCTCTGTCCCTTCGCTGAGGAGGGATGGGATGCTCTGTTGGGTGGCTGGGCTGCCCTGCGCAGGCTGCACAGGCAGGGGTTCAGCACTTCATGGCACCCAAGTTAACTCAGTTGGTGTTTGACCCAGATGCACATCCAGGTCTCAACCCAGATGGTTCTGGCCTTTCCTCTCCCAACTACAGGCAGAAGGTCTCACTGTTGACAGGTCCTGTCAGG
This sequence comes from Nycticryphes semicollaris, assembly GCA_013400055.1. Lineage (NCBI taxonomy): Eukaryota > Metazoa > Chordata > Aves > Charadriiformes > Rostratulidae > Nycticryphes > Nycticryphes semicollaris. The sequence continues at coordinate 90,288 of VXBJ01002285.1, forward strand.
TGCTGAGCCTGGCAGGGGTCTGCTCTTCTGCAGAGATCCCCTCTGTGGAGGGATCTCCTGCACAAAGAGGTGTAGATGAGGGTCTGAATTGGGGAAGAAGGCTATAAATAGGATCAGGCTCCTTAAAAAGAGATGGACCAGCTGTCTCTCAGCTGAGGGGATCTGGACAGAGACAAGAAGGGACCTATTTTCCTCCCTAAAGCAGTAAAAAGCTGCAGTGTCTTATGGGAAGGGCTTCTCCTGTGGCTGCCAACATGGTTCTGTGGTTCTTTGGGCTGGGACCTCCCCAGGCTGGATCAGACCCAGGAGAGGAGGTTAGCAGGGTATCTTCTACCCTTTTTTGGGGGGAAAACAGCAAACAGGTGAAAGGCCCAGACATCCCTTGGGCTTCACCTTCAAGGGGAGTGAGGTGTTGGGAGTGGGAGGCACACCAGTGTGACCACGAGGGACAGAGTCCACGCTGGGGATGCTGGGAGGGCTGCATGGTGCTCACCTTGCTCAGCTCTCGCAACTTGTTTCTGGCAGCAGCTGCATCCTCCTGCTCGGTGGCGAGCTGCTTCTCCTTCTCTTCTAGCTGGCGTTTCAGGACAGCGACTGGGTCACCTTTCTGTGTGGCCTGCCAGGTTGAAGTAGCACATCAGTGCAGACCACCCCCTCTAGACCCACCACCTCCACTCTATACACGTGGGATCCTGCCCTCTGCTCCAGGGGAAAATTCAGCTCTGATCTGCAAGGCTGACCCTTGAGGCCCGCCTGCCTGAAAACAGGGTGTCTTCCCTCTCTTCCCCACCTCCCAAGGCTCAGCAGAGGGGCAGGCGACCCCAACGGGGCTGGCAGCCCTACCGTGTGCCAGGTGTCCTGGACAATGCCCGCTTTCTCCGTCAGGATCTCGATGAGCTGCTGGGCCTCCCCCTCACTGAACACCATGCTGCTGATGGTGGACACAAGCGTCTTGTAGGGCAGGTAGAGGGGCCCGTCTGAGTCTGCAGGTGCTAGTAAGGAAAGAGGAGGGGTTGGGACTGCTCAAGACCATGGCAGAGCTGAGTAGCATTATCTCACCTGGCTTCAACCCCACAATTGCCATTTCAAATCAGCATCCACCCAGATTTCCAACAGTCAAGTTTGATATCTTTCTAATTAAAAGCAATATGAGAAGTGCTGGAGACGACCCTCATCACACACATGTACTTCTTGAGCCAGCTGTGACCTCTGCCTGGCTCTACTACTGGTCCCACCACCCTACCACCATCCTCCATCAATGGAATGACTCCCAGCAGGGGCTGGGCATGCATTGCCAATGCCAGAGAGCAGAGACATATTTGGCGTCAGAAACTGGACCACACAACCTTGCTGGGGAACATCACCCCATGCAGACATGACAGTGACAGAGAGAACAGCTAGGTCGTCTCCCACTTTTCATCAGGCAGGTTTGTTCCAGCTCTGTTAAGGAAACAGCACAACTCCAACTCTTCCCCTACCCTGCTGCTAACCCAGGAAAGCCAACGAGCATAAGGACCATGATGCTGTTGTAGGACTGCAGTGCACGTGGTAATGATGGATAGAGGGTAGCAGGCAGTGGTTTAGGAGTTCCTGCACAGTATCTATGGCCTAGTGGGCTTATTTTCCTCTTCTTCCCAGAAGAAAAAGCAGTTTGAACTCCAGTAGCTCCAGAGCCTCTAAAACAATTAACAGCAGGGTCTCTTGAATGCAGAGCTCGGACCCCCCAAGCACAAAGTCAGAGAAGGCGGCAGAGGAGGTGCTATAGGCATCGGAGCAGAGATTTCCCCAGAGAGGAGATCACGCCAGAGCAGGTTCATCCCAAAGGACTGCAGTTCACAGAAGGCACCAGGCTGGAGCACGGTAAAGGTGTGAGGAGGAATGAGCAGCAGAGAGGAGCTGTTATGGACTGTTATGCCCCTGTCCCCCTGCACCACTCAGGGAAAGCTGGTAGAGGAGCTGGGAGGGAAAGAGTGAAGCTGTGCCTGGGAAGAAGGGCCAGGGAGGAAGGTGTTGTTTTACCTTTTTTTCTCTGTTTCTCATCTATTTGAACTGGAAATAAATTAAAGTAGTTTTCCCCAAGTCAAATCTGTTTTGCCTGTGGTAGTAACTGCTAAGTAGTCACCCTTTCTCTGTCTTGACCCATGAGCTTCCCCATCAATTTTCTCCCCCGTCCTGTGGAGGGGGAGGGAGTGTGAGGTCATCCGGGTGGGCATCAGCCAGCCAGCCACGGGCAAGCCATCAGAGCAACAGAGCGTCAAAGCCCAGGAACGCCCCAGCGGCTCCAGCACACACTGTTTGCTCCCAGTTTCTGGTAGATCCATTTAGGATGGCAGCCGCAAAAATCTGTCTCTCCCCAGCCTCAGACGCTTCCCAGCCCAGGCAGCTCCACCATCTTGTGCAATCAGGGCCCCGAGAGCTTGGCTCGCACTTGCCTCACACTGGCCACAGCACGGATCCAGGTCAGCAGATCACCTCCTTGGCCGGATCCTGCTGGGCGGAGGAACCCACCACAACAAATTCTGCCCCTCTCCCAGTGGCAGTGCACAAGCGAGCCTTGCACAAGGTGGGCACAATGCAAAACTCCACCTTGCAGCTGGCAAAGGCAGGTGGGGCAGCCTCCTGAGCCCCAGCAAAAGGAAGCCCTACGGCCACCACGGCTGAGCCCAGTCGCAGGGTCGGAAACCTCATGCCTTACCAAAGGAAGCGAATAAAACAAGAAGCAGCCACGTGGCAAAGCTGCCGTGGAAAAGGACAGTGGGGTCTGAAAGGGGTCTGAAGAGCCACTTCTCAAGCCCAAGGGGACACAGGAGACATGGACAGCCCTCACGTGGAGCCCCACAGCCAGCAGGGTGCAGCTCAGACCTGGTACACACATGTGTTTCATGGGAGAACGTGGGTCCTGCTGCCATAGCTAATGACCTGGGGTCTGAGCACATGCTAATCACTTACAAGCAAATTTTTGTGCAATGCAGGAGGCTAAAAACAAATCACACAGGAGAGAAAAATACTTCACATCGCTCCTATCAGGTTTGCCATCTGTTTCAGTGCTGAGCACATGTCTTTGACCACTTTGAACATCCATTTTTATCTGCCACGGGATAGTTTGTTTCTTCTGCCTTTGAGGAGGAGAGACCACAGGTGCCAAAAGGCTGCCCACAACATCTTGGTCAAATTGCGGCCAGCTTCCTGGTGCAAATACTGCCGAGAGTTTTCCTTTAAAAAATCCTACAGGAACACCTAAAACATCACTCTGGGCTTTTAAGCCATGCAGGGACGACACTTCATACCTAAAGGAGTAGATGTTCAGAGTAGCCAAAAGATCTCCCCAACTTAATAAGTGCTAAGAGTTCATCTATCATCCACATTCCCTCAGCTGCTACAGCTTGGATTCAGGGCCATGGTTTTCAGTGTTATCAAAGAGCACCCCTGTGTGCACCAGCTGCTTCCAGTTTCCTCAATGCCTTTGCTGCAATACCCTCTGGTAGCAGTGCCTCAAACTGTTTCAAACCTCATCACCACGGGGAGATGGCCTTTAGTAAAATCCTTTCCTCAGAGGGCTGGATACAAGGATTATAACCCAACGTTGGAGACCAGAAGCCGCAAAATGTTCTGCTGAGTAGCAGGCCCTCTCCTCAAACACGGGTGTGGAAACTGACAGGTTACACAGCAGCCTACATTTGGATGTGCTGGAGAAAGCTAGCAAGCAGTGGTGTCTTTTTGGTTGGTTGGGTTTGGGTTGTTTTTTTTCTAAAACAATAAAACGAAACCTACATGTTCCACGTCGTATCTTTCAGAACACCTGAGAGATTTCTTTCCCATGCCCATATGGGAACACTATTACAGGTCTGAAAGCACTCACATTTTTAGTGCCTGTCATTATCATTTAACCAAAAATAAAACCCAAACTATTCACGCCGGTGCAATGAGAGGCAAGAATCCAGCTACAGAGCTGTTTCTCCCCTTCCTGCACCTATTTACAATCTGAAGAGTTAGGGACCACCTTCTTTAAGTTCTTCCATCTACAAGTCAATCACATGAGGCATGAAAGATGACGAGCAAGTTTTCCTTTCCCTGTGACATATCCAAATCACTTCCCTCTAACCATTCTATGGTCAGTCCCCTGCAGTATAAAATGCCTTCAATCCTCTCTACTCCAACAGGCTGTTTTTCAACTTCACTGAACCAGAAGGGAACTTAGCAGTGACTCCCTGCAGAAGAGAGAGAGAGAGAGTTCCTGTGTTCTTTTAGTTATCAGGGGTGGAGAGGGAAAACACCTCATCTTGGGTTTCCACCCAGACGTCCAGGACCTTGGCAGCTGCCTCCTCTCCCACGTCAGGTACTTGCACCTCTCATTCTTTCTCAGTGTGCAGATCTGATCAGAAATCCCCAATGCAAGAGAAAATCCAAGAAGAACCTGTAACTCTTCAACATCTGTGTGCGGGACCAAGGAGCTAAGCACCAAGCAGGTACACGATGCAGGAAGCAACACACTACAGATTGAAACAATTCAATAAACTCTTGACTTTAACCCTACTTCGTCCCAGAAAGAACTACAGTCCATCACAGGCTTTTTCAAACCACCTTTCCCTTGGTGTCCATGGTCCATTTCACCAGAGACAGCCTTTCTACAGCTGCCCTGTTTCCAGCAGTGAAGAAGAATTAAGAGTTCTCAGAATGTGATAGCTCTGTTTTAACAGCACCAAGATACCCTGCTGGATTACTTGATGGGGTTATATGGAAAGGAATTTGGCCTTACCTGGCTCGCTCTTCTTCTTGGACGCAGCCTTCTTCTTGACTGGTGCATCATGCTTCTGCTCCTCATGGGCTGGAAGAGCTTCAGTTTTCTTGGAGGCAACGGAGGTGATGACTGGAGTAGTTTGCTGAGTGCCAACCGGCGGCACGGCCACAACAGGCACCTCCTTAGGGGTCACCTCCAAGACAGGAGAACTTTTGACGACACTGACAGGAGGTGAAGCCAACACCGGGCTAGGAGCAGGCTCTACCTTTGCCACCTTCTTCTCCTTCTTCCTCTTCTCCTTAGGTGATGGAGCAGGTTTCTCCTTTTCCTCAGGGGGCACTGTTACCGCTGCAATTGGGGATTCAACAGTTACAGGCTCAGGCACCACAGCAGGCTCAAGAACCACATCCTTGGGAGAGTCCATCACTTCCTGAGCCAACTGCTGCTCCGGGATCTTCCCATTAGGTTTCTCTTCCTTTTTCTTTGCTTTTCCTTTTTTCTCAATAGGTTTCTCTTTCTTCTTCTTCTCTATTTTCTGCTGCTGGGTTTTCTCAAGCTCTTTGCGTTGCTTGGCCAAGGCTTCCTCATAAGACGTCTCCTTCATGGAGAAAGTGGACACCAGGAAGATCCCGATGGCTGATATCACCATAAAACCTCCAAAGACCATAACACCCAGCGTCTGAGGGTCATACACATCCATCCTGCCTTATTCTTCTGTGCCTGCAAAACACCGGAACAACAGTTAGTAGGGGGAGGCAAAACAGATGCAACGGCCTCTCTGAGTTTCATATGGACATCTGTGTCTCCAGAGGGCACCATGCACTGAAAAGACAAATGCTCAATTCACACAACTCTGGCATGGCTGACCTGCTTACACCCCCACCACATCTGCGCTCCTCCACTATGTTCCCTATGCACAGTCGTCCGGTTGTACCGCAGCAACTGATTTCACTGGCTGCATCAACCTCCAGAAGAACCAAAGAGGGGGAGGAAAAAAAAACAGGGATGCAGAGACATCCATGAGCAACAACTCAATACCTGTCCAACAGGGTAGTTTTGCATGACCCCAGGCAATACATGAAGCCCTGTGGCAGTAAGAGAGACAATTATTTTCAGGCTGTTTGATGCAGGTTGGCCAAGATCTGGGCTCTCCCTGGAGCACCTGGGCTTTTCATTGCACCCAGATGCGCATCCAGGTCTCAACCCAATAAAACATCCCCCTGGAAGGAGAAGGCATGCACAGGAGAGCTTTCCCCAGCTTTGCAGCAGACCTGACCTTGTCCCTTTGCCACCTGCACCCTGTGGCACTGCTGGCTTCTCCTCAGCCCCGTGGGGAAGACACATGGTGACCAGAGCCTGATGGGTAGCTGGACCAGAAATGACAGACACCTAGCGACAATACCGCGTGCACAGACACTACACAGAAAACCAAGTCACAACCATTTCGTTGAGATGCAAATACCAATAAAAGTCACGAGTTCAAGCACTGGATGTCGCAGTTCTCTTTCCACCTCTGCTATTAGCTGGGGTACAAATCACTCGCAGGGTCCTTTCCCACCGTCCTCTCCAGCCTCGGTTTCTCCACCCGTAACATGGAGCTGCAACAGAGACCCAACTGCTTGGCCTGAGACCTGGCAGGGAGGGTGCAGACACACACAGAGAAAGATGCTGCTATCTCTGCTCTTCTTAATTGCTAATTGAGCTCCATTCCTAGTTTCAAAGCCAATGTCTGCTGTCCCACTCCCCTGCTGGTCCTCCCATCACCTCCACATGGCTCTAAAGTGGCTCGTGAACACCCAGATGCTGAAGTTAGGCAGGTAATCTGGAAAGGGACACTTTCCAGGAGGTGCAAGGCTGCAGTTTCTCTTCATTGTGTCTCAAAACATCACCAGGAAAACGCAGAAAGTTCTTGGCTATCAGAAGCTCCCATCCCCATGCTTAACTGCAAACATTATCAAATTTCCTTTTTACGAGGTTGTGGGTTGAAGAGGGAGGGAGGAGCTGGAAGGGGAGGAGGCAAAAATAAGAATAAAACTAAGGAGATCAGCATCTTTTCAAAACCTCAGTGCTTGCAGGGAGAGGCCTCAGAGCCTGTTCCTTTCTGACAGCTGGAGCAGAGAAATGGCAGCCCAACCTGCAGCTCCAAGCTGCTACCATGGCAAGGAGGGGACGGTGGAATGAAAAACTCTCCTCTGATCACCGCCAAAGCAGTGGGTGCAGAGCTGAAAGAAGCTGGTAAGCAGCCATCTCCCACTGGAGACACCCACCTGCCCAGGGAAGGACGTTTTAACCAGCAGCCCAGCTCTCCCTGCCCATTTCTCCAAGCATCCCAGGCAAACCAGGAGAGAGCTGGCAGGCAGGAGGGCTACCAACGCCAGCTGGAACCAGCCTCCCCTAGCAGGGCCAACTTTCTACTCTGGGGCACCGCTCGAGATCCCAGCTGATACTACAGGCATTGCTACTTCACGTCCACCTCGGCTGTTTCAGATTTAAATGGCCTCGGCTGGTTCTATCCCAGCACATCTGGTGCCAAGTCACTCCCTTCTGAGTAGGCAGCATCTCCCTGTGATGGTCCCCACCAAGACAGACAGATAATTCCTAACCTGCAGGGTGAAAAGGGCTTGATTTCCTCTCTCTGGCAGTAAATAAAAACGAGGCCTGGTGAACACATACCCACAACCTTGTGCTGGTTTTAGGGCTACATCGTAACACCCAGGAACTGTTTTAGGGGCAGAACAAGGTGACCTGCATTCCTCAACCAGCAACCCTGGCACACTGGTAAAAATAAACCCTTCTTGACCTCACGCTGCCACAGATAAAAGTTTACTGCGCCAGGGCAAACGAACTCCAACCCCACCAGCTGCTCCTGCCACCTCCAAAAGCACCTGGGTGGAGCCCACGGAGAATGGGAATGGAGGGAAAAAAATCCCCAAACCTCCACCACAGATGCATCCAGCATGCAGAGGATGGATGAGAGGGGACGGTGTCAGAGCAGGGTGGTGGGGTGGCTGAGGTGGCAGTGCCGGATGCAAAGCCACGGTGTCAGAGCCCTCTGTCTGCCCCACACCTCACCCCAACACTGTTTAACCTCCCCAGAACCCTTGTAGGCAGGGTGTTTGAGCCCCACACTCCCTCTGCCCCGCAGGCAGCCTCACCCAGCCCCACTGCAGTAAAAGCTGCCTGTACCTTGCCTCTTCTCAGGCTTTACAGCCAGGGTGAGATAAGGATGCAGATTAGTGTCAAAAGTCCTTCCTAGCTCAACAAAATAAAACCTCCAACCCAACAACCCCCTCCAAACTAAAAACAAGAAAAAGGCAGCCCAGAGCACTAACCTAGAGGAGCTGTGGACCTGCTATTGCTGCGGTCGGAGCTTGTGAAAGCAGCCCAGATGCTCACAGGGGCCATACGCACGGTCCCACTGCTGGACCAGAGAAACTCCGCGCTGTACCCAAAGACAGGGGTACCGAGAGACAATCCAAAATGAAGAGCAAGAGATACCAAGTGGGCAGCAATTACTCCCAGCAGTGCTATCATGGCAAAGGGAAACTTTGGTCCTGTCTCAACGTTTGTGCCCTGCAGCCAGTAGCGCTAGGACGTCCTGGCAGACCCGGTGCTGACTCCAAGGAGCAAGTTCTACCAGTAGAGTTCCTCCTGTGGTTGAGACTTGGCACGGACCAGCCCAACAACTTGTTTGGGGAAGAGCCTATCGCTCCAATGTCTCAAAGACGATGACATGCTGTATGCTACCACGCACACTTAAATCAAATCAGGCTGGCTTCAGCATTTTGAGGATAAGGAAAAGTCTTCTGGGAACTTCCTGATGCATAAATGCAAGAAGCAATGTGCCACAACATCGTGCCACAACGTTTGCATCAGGAGCAAAGCTCTGCTTTGGCATTTCCTGACCTCACCGCCTTCGCACTTCAAGGGGCTGGAAGTTTGCTCCTGGATTTGCACAGCAAGACACAGTCCCCCATGCAGGAGAGTGCATGTCTTGCCATTTGGCAGGAAAGCCCTCCACACTTCCCACGAGCACAAAGCCTTAGCCAGGACATGGAAAAATAGGGCACCGAAGGTACCACTGCTTGTCTGCTTGCAGATGCCTAGAGGATAGTTTCACATGTACAGGTAAGGCTCAAAAGCCAGGCTTCAAAGAGTCTTGAAGACTTCAGCATCCTCCCCTCTTGCGCCTTCTGGTCCTCCACAGGACTTTGTCCCCGAGATGGCATTTTTCAATCTGATGCCCAGGCTGCTTTGGGAAAGGATTGTGTGTCTAGGGGGTGCAGAGATACCATGAGCTATCAGAGTCTATGTTCGAAAAATCAAGTTCACATCTGACACTGAGCACATTTACCTGCATGAAGTTTCTTGAGCAGATCCTCCTCTACCCCTCACCCAGCCGAAACAGTGGAGATCATCAAACATCTCCATCTGCAAACTCCTTCGCCAAAATAGCCTGTTCAGATAAAGCTTTTTACCATCACCACCAGAGCAGGAATAAGATGGACATCTGGTATTTCACTTGGCCTTCTCAAGGAAAGGAGCCAGCTGAAAAGCTGTGGTCTGACTCTTCTGTTCCTGTGGCTTTTTCTCATTATCCATCAAACTTCCCAACATCCCAGGTAACAGTCCAGGTGACCTGACCTTCCTCGCCACCCTGCACGTGCAGCTACCTCTGTTTTCCCTGAGCAAAATTCCAACTCTCCCTAAGGAAGCAGAAGTAGTAAAGCTCTGAGCCTTGCTGGTTTTCCAGCACCAAAAAGCTTCCAGGATGAACCAACCCACAGACACACAGAGTGACAGCACTGGCGCCATGCTCAGTGTCTTGTGGTTGCATTTACCAGAAACAGCCAAGTGCCAAAAACCAGGCGAAAGCCTTCCCACCTCTTCAGCCTTTCCTCCCTTCTGCAACCACTTCCCATGAAATCCATTGGAATTCAGTAACTTTGCAACTCGACCCTTCACCAACCCTGGTTTAAATCAGCCAGGTCAAATGTCAGGTGGGCAGGAGCAAAGGAAGAGACAACTTGTGTAATAACTACTTATTAAACCTTATTTCTTCACCTTACTTCTTACTTATTAAACCAAATGAAAATATATGCTACCTCCTTCTGGTCTGGATAGGTGCTGCAGATGGGAAAAAGATGCTCTTTGCCACGCTGTTCCCCTGCAATCCAAGGCTTGCACTTTGCCATGCTGTCAGGGCAGCATCTCAGGTTAGAGCAATGTAGAAGTAAAAGTGATGGGGTGTTAGAGGCTAGAGAAAGACAGAAGTAGGTTCATGCAGCCGAGCTCTGCATAGCCCGCAGCAACACCTGCCTGTGAAGCACCTGCAGCTCCCTTTCCTCTACAGCACCTCCCAGCAGGTTAAAAAACCCCAAACAAATAAAAAGCTCTCCCTTCCCCAGAACATGCACACACAAGTCAGTCAAAGCTGGCTGACCCAACACACAAGTTTCCAGGCTGAGATTTTGTCTTTTTCCAAAATGCAAAAATATCTCCTCAGTCATCAGGGTGAGAAGCAGCAGCATCTAAGGGACCAGTCACTGTCTGGGGAGGGCACTGTCCAACCTCTGCTTTGAAGAAGTAAGGTCTCATCTCCTTCCCTGCCCCTGGTCTGCAGCTTCCTTGGCCAAAAGGCAGCATGAGGACAGAGACACCGACAGAGACATCATTCCTTCAGCACAAAGGAGGGAAAGGGCATGGCAGGGGGAACTGGGGGGCCTGGCCCTGCCAATAGAACGGCAGCCCAGCAACAGGAGAAGGCAGCAACACTGCCAGCAGATAAAAAACAACCACCAGATACTCCTCCTGGAGCTTCTCTCTCCATCCTGTTGTGACAGTCAAAAATTAAAAACAAGCAAGAAAAGCCTGTGTGCCACGAGCGGGTCCTGCCCGCATCCCTGGCAGCCTCTGTTTAAATATATTTTCTGCGTAAGTGACTGTGCACTTCCAGCCTCCCGGCAGCCTGTGTTACTTTACACAGCAACTCCAGATCGTCAACAGTTATAGCCCGACTTAATTGAACGTGTCTTAGCGCTCCATTAGCTCTGGCAGTGTGGCAGCAGCCTGGCCCTTGGCTGTGCTGCCAGCTCCCTTCCTAAGTTAAAAAAAAGAAAAAAAAAAAAGGCAGAAAAAAACATATACATATATATATACATATATACACGAGAAGAGTGTAACAGCACTGTAGCACATCTGCAGCTTGACTAATCTCTGCAGCGGCTAGTACAAATTTTCTCTCCCCTCCCTGGCCAGAAGCGGGGCTTCATCTCCAGCCCCCCCCCCCCAGCTTCTGCTGGGGGTTTGCATCCCNTTTAAATCAGCCAGGTCAAATGTCAGGTGGGCAGGAGCAAAGGAAGAGACAACTTGTGTAATAACTACTTATTAAACCTTATTTCTTCACCTTACTTCTTACTTATTAAACCAAATGAAAATATATGCTACCTCCTTCTGGTCTGGATAGGTGCTGCAGATGGGAAAAAGATGCTCTTTGCCACGCTGTTCCCCTGCAATCCAAGGCTTGCACTTTGCCATGCTGTCAGGGCAGCATCTCAGGTTAGAGCAATGTAGAAGTAAAAGTGATGGGGTGTTAGAGGCTAGAGAAAGACAGAAGTAGGTTCATGCAGCCGAGCTCTGCATAGCCCGCAGCAACACCTGCCTGTGAAGCACCTGCAGCTCCCTTTCCTCTACAGCACCTCCCAGCAGGTTAAAAAACCCCAAACAAATAAAAAGCTCTCCCTTCCCCAGAACATGCACACACAAGTCAGTCAAAGCTGGCTGACCCAACACACAAGTTTCCAGGCTGAGATTTTGTCTTTTTCCAAAATGCAAAAATATCTCCTCAGTCATCAGGGTGAGAAGCAGCAGCATCTAAGGGACCAGTCACTGTCTGGGGAGGGCACTGTCCAACCTCTGCTTTGAAGAAGTAAGGTCTCATCTCCTTCCCTGCCCCTGGTCTGCAGCTTCCTTGGCCAAAAGGCAGCATGAGGACAGAGACACCGACAGAGACATCATTCCTTCAGCACAAAGGAGGGAAAGGGCATGGCAGGGGGAACTGGGGGGCCTGGCCCTGCCAATAGAACGGCAGCCCAGCAACAGGAGAAGGCAGCAACACTGCCAGCAGATAAAAAACAACCACCAGATACTCCTCCTGGAGCTTCTCTCTCCATCCTGTTGTGACAGTCAAAAATTAAAAACAAGCAAGAAAAGCCTGTGTGCCACGAGCGGGTCCTGCCCGCATCCCTGGCAGCCTCTGTTTAAATATATTTTCTGCGTAAGTGACTGTGCACTTCCAGCCTCCCGGCAGCCTGTGTTACTTTACACAGCAACTCCAGATCGTCAACAGTTATAGCCCGACTTAATTGAACGTGTCTTAGCGCTCCATTAGCTCTGGCAGTGTGGCAGCAGCCTGGCCCTTGGCTGTGCTGCCAGCTCCCTTCCTAAGTTAAAAAAAAGAAAAAAAAAAAAGGCAGAAAAAAACATATACATATATATATATACATATATACAT
>VXBJ01002285.1:103465-192970 GCA_013400055.1 Nycticryphes semicollaris
AGGGACCCGCCGTGTCCCCTCAAAGCGGGGGACAGGAGTAGGGGAGAGGGGGGGCTGTCCCACGAGGCGACGCCCAGGCATGGAAGGGGAAGAGGGAAGCGGGGAGAGGGAGGGTGACCGCCGCCTACCCACCCGTGCCGGGTCCCGGTCCCCCTTCTCGCCGCCGCGGCCGTTTGGAGTCGTGGCACTTTCCGCCGCTGTCTCGCCGCGGCTCCGGCTGCCCCGCCCCGTCCCGCCCCGCCGCTCCGCGCCGCGCCGCGGGGCCCACTCAGCGCTGCGGGGCGGGACGGGAGGGGACGGGGACGGGGACGGGGACAGGGATGGACCGCCCCGGCACTGTGGGGCATGTAGTCGCCCGCCGGTGGAGGGAGGGAAGGAAGAAGCCCACTGTCCCGGAGCATCGCCCAGGGCTGGAGCGGGCAGCTGGGCAGCTGAAGGGCCGGTACTGAGAGCCGCCGGGGCCGGGGAAGCCTCGCAGACCTTTGCCCCGGCCGGGTGGGTTGTGCGGGATCGGTCTGCACCGGCTGCGGGTGCCCAAGGTGTCAGCTGACAATCCTGAGGGCTGGGAGAGGGTGGGTGGGAAACCTGGGGAGATCCCTCCAAGGGGTGGAGATGCTGGTTCAGAGGCTGGACCATCCTCAAGGGTGAAGCAGATCGCACCCTAAAGATGCCCACATCAGCGAGGACCTTTCTTCAGGGGTTTGCAAATGTTGCGCTTCAACACCGCTGGGTCTGGTCCCTCAGCCACCAGCTTCCCTAGGACAGGGACAAAGATATGCCCAGAACTGTCCATGATGGCCAGTGCCACCCAGCGTGGTGGCTGTCCTCTGGGTACATGCCCTCTGTGTCTCCTGGCCTGGGCATGACCTCCTGTGGTGGGACAGAAGAAATTGGAGGTGTATTACTCAAGATGGCTGTTTGCAGCAGAGCCAGTTAGTGACCTGAAAGAGATTTGGATGCTCCAGTACCTTGAAATGAAAAGGGAAGGAGTTGGAAGGGACCCCCTTCATGTTGGAAGGGACTCTTCCAGAGATGCTGTGCCCTGCTGGTCTGTGCATGTGAGAACCGTCTCTGACCAAAGGCTCAACTCCCCAGAAATGTGCCTCCAAAACCAACCAACCACCCAGTCACCCAACCAAGCAGGAGCCATAAGCTGACAGAGCAGAGGTTTGCTGCCTGCTCCGTAACACACAGATTGCGCTGGCTACACTTTTCACCCAAAATCATACACAAGGTCCAGGCTCTGGTGGTAATATGTCTTCCATGCCCCATCTCAAAATTGTCCCTCGCCCTTTCCTGCGCCTCCCCGGCCACGTTGTGATGCACATCCTAGGCACTGTTTGTGGAGTAAGAAATGAATTTATTATAAAAGTGGTTGGGAGGGAGCCATAGTTTGACATCACAGCACAGGCCATCAGGATCGTCCAGCCCTCTGCCACCTCTCTCCTTGCAGCCTGTTGTAGGTGCTTGGGGCACCTCTGCAATTGCATTTCAGTGGCCGGACCTTCTGGTGAGGTGGCAATCGGGGCTGCTGTCGGTGGCATCCCTGGGATTTACATCAGCTGCCACCGCATCAACACCCCTGGCGCAGAGAACAAGCTGTGCTATTGAGGCTGGGCTGGGGATGGGTAGCAGGTCCTGACTGCAGCCTGGTACTTCTCAACACAACAGCAAGGAGAATAAGTGGCTGTTTCATGCAGGCTGATGTGACAGAAGAAGAGAAAAAAAAAATATGCTAATGGAGAAACATTTTGGCTAATTATGATAATATGCCTTCTGCAGAGGGACCTGAAATAGGCACAAATGCTTCTATTCTCAACACTCATGAGAACTTGGAGACTTTTTTGGGGGTTTTCTACAGGTTGCAGGCAAAATGGGCAGGGCAGGGCTCTCCAAGATGGGCAGGACCTGGGCTGGGAAGAGTCATGGATGGCCATGACTTTTCCATAGGCAGAAAGCAGTCCAACATTCAGGTCACTCTCCCCCCCCAGGCAAAGGTACAAAGTTTTGGGATCCAGCCCTGCCCCAGTGCTCCTCAGGATCATCACCAGCTGGTAAAACTCACCAAGGATCTTCTCAAACTGAGGAGGAATACGGGGTCTGAACAGCACCGATGTCCCAAGCCCTGTGGGTTCCCGTTTCCCCAGCTGCAGCCACAATGGAGCAGACAGCTGGGCACCCTTGCGATCATCCTGGGGAGCTGGAGGGATTATCTCATGCCTACTCTGTGTGGGAGACGCAGGGCTGGGCTCTCTGGAGCTGTCTTGGCAAAGCACTGAGTACTTCATTATTTGCTAGGGCATGACTGGCACGCACTGCCCCAGCCAAGCACCCAGGGCACAGGGAGGTGGGCTCACTCTTACTGTCTCCAGCCAAATGAATAATTGAGTGTCTGCTTCAGCACGGAACAACAACGAGGGCAGAGCGAGGAAGAAGTGTGTGGCGAAATGTACAGTGTGAAGTGAAACCCCAGGCAGGCGGAGCTGGGATGTGAGCTTGGGTTTCCTCTGCCACCATGGTGCAGATGTGCTCAGGGAACAGCTCCCTCTGCTTCCCTCTGGGGAAGAACCTCAGCTGTGTTTCGTGTCTGTAGACAGATGTCTGAAACCCTTGCTTGCCCTCTGCCCACCGATACCTACGTGGCTCAAATCAGTTTCACCCAGCAGCACTCCTCCCAGTCATCCATGGTCTCCAGGTGGCCTATTCTTGGGTCTTTCTTCCTACTTTTTGAGATGTCACTCCTATACCTCCCACAATAGTGTTTTTTCCTGAGTCTTGCACTATGCTGCTGATCCAGGCCACTGGGTCCTATATTATCAGTATAATTTGCTTTCATCCCATATCAAAGGAGTTGTCCCTAACTACTAGTTCTCCCAACTCCTGCCCAGAGGCAGCATCCAGCCCAAATCCAGAGGTCTGTGTACCCTGTTGTTAAAACAACCAAAGTGCTGGCGATTATCCACGGTTGCCCTCACTGCTAGAAAGTTTTTCTTGGGTTCAGTTTGAAAATCCCTTGCTTCAGCTCAAGTTTTTCAGTTCCTAGTTATTTTTGCATCCACAAGTCTTTGGCCGTTGGTGAAGAAGCTGTTGTTTAGCCCTGGAACAGCTCTGGAATGGCTGAGCACACAGACAGGCATGGCTTGTGTTTTCTTACAGGAGAGTGGTTAGCTCAGCCTGGGCTCAGTGGTGCATTTCGTTCCTGAGCCCTTGTGGGGAGGTGGAGAGGTGCCTGCTGCCCTCGCTCCCACTGTGTTGCACTTTCTGCTACAAAAATATGCCAAAAAACTGGTGGGAGCAAGAGCAGAAGAGTTCTTCGCTCCAGATTCGGCTGCTGCCTGCTCTACGGACACAATGCCGTGTTGCCTACCTGCTGGGCTGATCCTCTAAGCGGCCCCACTTCCACAATCCATCCCTTCGGAGACTCTGGAAGCAGCCTCCCCTTTTTTTATAAAAGCAGGAATCAGTCCGTCTGGCCTCCCCCGTCTCCTTGGCGGTCCCTCCCGGCCCGTGTGCCTTGCCAAGCACTCGCTGGTCTGGGTTTAATAAGCAGCAGCTCTGCTCCAGCAATGGAAACTGGAGGTGGGTGCTGCAGAGGAGCACGGTGGGACTGCGTTGCGTCTGCAGGGAGGTAGCAGCAAGAGCTTCTGGGTTGTTCCTCTCCTTCCTCACCCATGTTTCTGCGGTGGCAGGGCTGAGGTTTGGATTAGAAGACACACCATGCCACAGCTGTGCTTGCTTCTGGAGCAGGGTACACCCCAGCCTCCCCCTTTCTCAATCCAGCTCCGTGTGGGATTGGAAAATATTGCCTGAATGTGAAATATGAACCAGGGCCTGCAGGAGACCCTCAGTCAGTGAGGCTGGCAGCCAGAGACCAGGAGGACAGCCCAGTTCCTGGAGAGCACTAAGCCCCCGTATCTCAGCAGCTTGGCCTTGCCCTGGGTGTTTGTCAAATAGCACTTTTCCAGGAGCACTCGCAGTGTTCACCCCTTAGATCCCCATTCCAGTGCTCCCCTATCCCCACAGCTTTGCTCCATGGGATGCCCTGAATGCTGCTGGTGGGAGCAGTACTATCTAGGCAGTCATGGGGTGGGAAGCAGGTTTGCCCCTCAGGAGGTCTGCACAGCTCCCAAAAGTCTTTGTCATTCCCCAGGGAGTTGCTCACCACTGTGCTAACAACCTCCAAGGAGTTGGTGGACACTTAGCCAAGGAGGTGCATCCACCCATCCTGCCTTTCTGGTGGAAAAAACAGCAGTTGCTCTGCTACCAAAGGTGGTCATTGTGTTTCTCTGGGACAGAGCTACCCCACAGCCAAGGATGGGTTTTGGTGGAAGCCAGGGCTGTCAGGTGGCTCCCAGTTTGGAAATTTCTCATGGGCTGGAAAGAAGTGATGATGTGGCACACAGGAATTTCAGAGGCGAGGCCACAGTAGTTGGCAGTAGCGTCCTGGGACTTGCAAACCAGGTTTTGGGGTAGATGTGAACCTAAACCCTTTCATACTGATATAGGAGTGATGCTACTTAGGAGGAGGATTGCTGCTGGTCAGCTGGGATGGGTTGTCACACAGGACCTGGGGGTGGCCATCTGTCTCCAAAATCAGAGAAGAGGTGGATATCTCATGAGCAGAGCAGGCAGACCCTGATGACAAGACAAAACTCAGTAGCCCTAAAGGCAAGATCATGTACCTGGAGACATTATGAAGCCCAGGAGCACAGGAAGGGGCTGCATTTCCCACTGACCTCATCAAGAACATCACGTTCTTGTGGCATCGTTTCTTCTCCCCTCCTGGCCATAACAGGGCTCCCACTGTGCAAGTCCATCTGAAATCTGGTGGCAGATTGCTTTAGGCTGTTTCAAGGCATAATGACACAAGCTTTGGAATGGGGCAAGGTTAAATATCCATGTGGTTCATCAGTTCCTCCATCCCTCCTTGGGGATGTTTTAAGCAGAACTTACTTAAACTTGTTCTGTCAGAGAATTTGCTTAAACAGCCTTATCTCCACAGAGGGAGGGTTTTGAAGTTACACCACCTCCCATGGCTTAGCCGGCAGCGAATGAGTGTTAACCAGTTGATTTTGGACCCCCAGACACATTCTCTGGGGACAAGGCATGCCAACCAATAACTTCAGCTTCTCAGCTGCATGAGGCTGCTCTGCAAGCAGTTCCTGCTCTCCATGGCACTCAGGAGCCCCTGGTTAATCACTGTCTGCGAGTTTGTGTGTCTATCTTGTTGGCACTTGGAATATATTTCACACTCTACTCTTAATTTTCTCCCAGAACTTTGTGTAGTTTCAGTTCAGGGCGATGCGTGGCAGGAAGAAAGAAGAAACAGGTGACTGACTGGCAGAGGAATGTGGCAGACGAGCTTAGAACCACCGAGCCAGGATGGCTTGAGACACCAAAGCTGTGCATCTCAACCTGTGCCAGAAGTTAACATTCCCTCTGCCGTGATGGCAAAGATGCACCCTTGTCCCAGCTGCTTCTGGTCTTGGGCCAGCACATGCTGTGGTCCACCAAGCCCTGCATCAAAGCTTGGGCTGTTTGAAAGTTTCCACACAGCCTTGCCAGGCACTGGAGAGCTGCGGGGCTGTAGGACCAGCTCTCTGAGGTCTCAGCGTCAGCCGGAGGTAACTCAGGAAGGGCAGATGGTATACTGAGCGTAGCTGGATCCATCTCGATGTAAACTGTGCATTGGGATGCTGCAGCTCCTGGAAAGCTGTATCACTGTGCCAGAGCAGGCTTATAACAGGAAAAGCCAGCCTAAGGGCAAAGACGGGAATACAAGCTAATTTGGGAACACAATGGTTATGCTAATCAAAACATCTTCCAGAAGAGAAGGGAAGGAAATTACCTAATGCTTACTCGTGCAACATGGCTTCCCAGTGCCCAGTCCACAGGAGCAGGGCTATAAACAGCTTGGAAGAAAGGGCATAGGGGAGCTCTTTCATCTGGGTCCTCTTCATCCACACTGGATGCAGGAGAGTCCCCCTCTTCCCATTACAGAAGTGGCTTTAGGTCCAGCTGGCTTTATGACTCTCTAGAAACTTTGGCTGGAGACAAACTCACATGACTCCAGAAGCCGGGACTTAAACAAAAAAAAGTCTTCAAGACTTACAAAATGTGACGAGATGGGTTACAATGATTCAGGGACGTGCACCTTGTGTTGCTCCACCACCAACAAATTGTGATGGGGCAATTGCTAGTGATATCATTTCTCACTTTCCATGTATAACCTCAGCAGGGTTCATGCTCATTGCCTGACTCAGCGTCTGGAAATTGTAATCCAACTGAAAACAGCCCGGGAAGGACCTCCTAACATGCCAGGAACAAACACAGCTCCCAGCTTTGAGAAAATCCAGGACATGGCCCCAGATGGAGAATTTAATGTATTCTGGTGAGGCTAGCACTACAGAGGACATGAATGCACTTGCAGGATGGAATAAATAGGCACCGTTGGGGAGGGCAGAGGCATTTGCAGTCTGCAGGTACCTTTTGCCTGATGCAACCTGAATAAAGCACAGGAGTAGAAGGGGACAGTCCCTCTGTTTAACTGTGCACAGGAGGGAAAGCGTGTCCCCACTGGTATTGCGTGCAGACGGCAACAACAATCAGGGACAGAGTCAGAAAAGGGACTGTCTGGCTGGTGATACCAAGAAATTGCAGACACGGCCTGAAGGCCAAAGGGAAGAGGGAGCTCAAAGCGTGGCAGCCATCACCCTGCCACACCAGGTGGTCATCTCTCTGGACTCATTTTGTCAGGAAACAACCCTACAAAATATGAACCATGTACATGGTCAGAGTGGGTGCATCCAGAGGGACTGCAAAACCTTAACACAAGACCCAGGAAGAGAAAGCAAAGACCTGAAGGAGTTTCTTCTGCTCCACGGTGCAAAGCTGCAGATGGAGACAAATGCCTTCTTGCTCACCTCTGGCCAGGTAATTTGTTTTTACATATTTATTCATACCCACTACATCACCCCAGCTCACAGCAATTGTCACACATGAGTCTCTCTCAGCTCAGGTTCTGCCCGGTGACAAGAAGCAGGAAAAGCAAACAGCACCTTTCTAAAGGCATCCTCCCAGGCTGCTCGGTGGCACTGGAGCGCAACCTCACAGTGAAAAACATCTCCCCCTGGCTTTGTGTCAGGTTTTTATGGACATGCCACTAGTGGCAGTTTCACTAATGTGAACCAAGGTGCTGCAAAGAACTTTGGATAGAAAGGTAGTACCATCAACCCCACTTTTCATGAGCAGAAACACATGGGGAGGATGCAGCCTCTTCTAGGTCTCTCCTGGGCCAGTGGTGGAGGTAACTCCCAGGACTTAGCTGAATGTCCTGACTCCCCAATGAGCATGGCATTGTCCCACCTTTCATGCCTGTCAATGCACAGTGGTTTCTCTCAAAAAATAATGGCATATAAAAATTCCTGTTTTCCACCTCAGCCCCCAAATTTTAAGGGGCTTTCTATGGAAAAAACAAAACAAAACAAAACAAAACAAAAACCAAACCCAAAACCAACCTTGTGGTATTTTCATCTCTGATTTTCTCAGATGGGACGTCAGCAGATGCCTGTGTTGGAGGAAATACTAGGGGAGGTAGTTGTCCCAGGACCCTTTTCTCCAGCACAGGACACAAATGCTCCATCATCTCCCATGACACAGAGAGGGCTGTGGCCTGACCCTTCTTGGTCCAGGGTGGCCTGGGCAGGACAGGCAGGTGTGGAGACACTCTGTTGGTGCAGGAATCGGATTGTACCTGAGGCTGGGCGTGCCTCAGAAAGATCCTCTGTGGGACCCAGCCACCCTTTCTGTCCCTGCCATCCCTCTGGTCTGCATGAAGGGATAGAAACCTTTACCCTCTGAGCTCAACAGCACCTAAGCTTACATATCTTCCACATCAACACTTATTCCTCTGCTCCTCTGCACTGGCAAAAACCAGACTACCCCTCCACCTGCATTTGTTAGATCTTTTGCTCTATATATCACTTGAAGACCCTCCCCCTCCACACACTCCTTAGGATGGATTTGGAATTAGGATGATGATAAGGCTGGAGCACCTCTGCTTCATAGCAGGCTGAGAGAGTTAGGGCTGTTCAGCCTAGAGAAGAGAAGGCTCCAGGGAGGCCTTATAGCAGCCTTCCAGTACCTAAAGGGGGCCTACAGGAAGGATGGGGAGGGACATTTTACAAGGGCATGTAGTGATAGGACAAGGGGTAATAGCTTGAAACTGGAAGAGGGTTGATCTGTATTAGATATTAGGAAGAAATGTTTCACTATGAGGGTAGTGAGACACTGGAAGAGGCTGTCCAGGGAAGTTGTGGGTGCCCCATCCCTGGAAGCCCTTGGATGGGGCTTTGAGCAACCTGGTCTGGTGGGAGGTATCCCTGCCCATGGCAGGGGGATTGGAACTCGATGATCTTTAAGGTCCCTTCCAACTCAAACCGTTCTGTCATTTTATGTATTTCTCTTGCTGAGCACAAGCATCCACCCGTATTCACTATTGCAAGAGGCTCTTTGCAAAGGCAGCCCCTCTCTGTCTCTGTTGGAGAAAACTTGCTTTAGATACCCTGGGATCTGCCACACCAGCACTGAAATGTACCAGAAGGTCTCCACGCCAGACACACCTAGGGATGGTTATTTACCCAGAGAAGCTGAACTGGTGTAAAGGGAGTGCTCTGAATGTACTGACTCTGTAATGGGACCAGTGAACTTGATCCTGAGTAGAAAAAGAATTAGTAGAAGAAGGAGAAAAAGAAAGAAAAAGAGAAAAGATTTTTTTTAAAAAAGAAATAATTTTTAAGCAGCTTTTCTTGCAAAAAATATAGCAGGAAACCTCAGCCTTGGGGAGACGTTAAATGTGTGTGTGTGAGGTGGCACTGGATAATGCCAAGGTAAATCCTAACTCTGAATTACTCTTCTTAGGGCAGAGCTGTGTACCTGCACGCCACTGTCCAGGAACATGCTGTGCTTGCTGCTTGCAAAAAACACTTTGTACTCAGGAGTCTCTTAGCAAAGCAGCAACTTTTATATTAGCAAATAATAAAAAAAGACCTCTCTGAGTGAGTATAGGATTACACCCAGGTGCCAGGCTGACATTTCACCCAGGTGAGGGGTTTGAACTGTCGCGTGGGTCCAGCAAGACTGTACCTCGCTGCAGCAGCACAGAATCATAGAATCATAGAATGGTTCGGGTTGGAGGGGACCTTAAAGATCAGTGAGTTCCAACCCCCTGCCACAGGCAAGGACACCTCCCACCAGACCAGGTTGCTCAAAGCCCCATCCAGCCTGGTCGTGAACACCTCTAGGGATGGGGGAGCCACAGCTTCCCTGGGCAACCTGTTCCAGTGTCTCGCCACCCTCACATGAAAAAATTTCTCCCTGATATCTAATCTAAATCTCCTCTCTTTCAGTTTAAAACTGTTACTCCTTGTACTATTGCTCCACTCCCTGGTCAAGAGTCCCTTCCCATCTCTCCTGTAGCCCCTTTAGGTACTGGAAGGCCATTAGAAGGTCTCCTTGGAGCCTTCTCTTCTCCAGGCTGAACAACCCCAACTCCCTCAGCCTGTCCTCATAGGAGAGGTAAGCCACCACATCACATGATAGTGGCTGAGGGTGGGGTGTCAAAACATCAGGAGTCTGGGGCTTGGGGAAGTTAGATCTATCAGGGGGGAGCTGGGATTTACTGGAGAAATTCAAAGTCCTGTTTCAGGTCTGCTAGAGGTATCTCACTTGTCCTCACATCCCAAGACAACAGACTGGTATTGAACTAACACACCATAGTGGCTGCTTGTGCCAGCCTTGTGACAGCAGTGTTGAGCTCAAGCAGAGGGAAGGCACCCCAAAATCCTTAAATGCACTGCTAGGCTTTGCCCTATGTTGATAAAGGGAGCTCTAAGGGCTGCTTACAAAACGCCTCTTCCCTCAGATGCACACTCGCTCATCCCCTGATGTGTTTCTGGCTCACCTCCACTACCCGAGTGGGACCTACAGGAGAGATGGGGAGGGACTTTTTTATCAGGGATTGGAGCGATAGGACGAGGGGTAACTGATTTAAATGGAAAGAGGGGAGATTTTGGTTAGATATTAAGAAGAAATTCTTTTCTGTGAGGGTGGTGAGCCACTGGGACAAGTTGCGCAGAGAAGGTGTGGATGTCCATCCCTGGAGGTGTTTAAGGCCAGGCTGGATGGGGTTTTGACCAGCCTGGTCTAGTGGGAGATGTCCCTGGCCATGGCAGGGGGGTTGGAACATAATGATCTTTAAGATCCCTTTCAACTCTAGCCATTTTAAGCTCCTCAGGTACTGCTGCAGCACCTAACACGCCAGTCAGTTCAACTTGGCCTGACCCCTTGGTGCCATTGCCTGGTTCATCAGGTATGCTGAAACGAAAACCACTCTGGAGGGAGAGGCAGGTCCCCAGCTCTCCTGGTGTGACCACCAATGCTTGAGAGCCGTTGCCTGCAGTCTGTGTTTAAAGAGGACTTTTGGCCAGTGATTGCCTTGGCAAAGGGCAGCATTATCCGGTGTTTGACAAAGGCCTTAAAAATAAAAGCAGAATGAAAAGAGGTTGAATAGGAGGGAGCTGGGGAATAAGGTCACCATGACATCAGTGGGTTTGAAGCACTCTGACACAGCAGAGCTGTCCCCTGGGCAATGGCCTTTGGCGCACGCGGGGGAGCTGGTGGCCACGACTCACTGAGCCTGCAGACACAGTGCGGATCCCACCCAGCAAGCAGAAGCAGGTCCCACCTCCACTGCCAGGGGTCGGTGACTCTCCTACAGTTAACTGATCTGTTCATACAACAATATTAACCTGTGGGAATCGCTTAGAAAGAACAGCATGTTGTAAATCCCAAGTGTTAAGATGCGAGAGAAATGCCAAGACTATCTTTAAGAAAACCACACTGAATCTCTTCAAATAATACATTTTGGGGTCTTTCCGACTCAGCAGCACATGCTTAAAACCTAATGGAGGGCAGGTTGTCACGCTCTCCAGACCTTTTCCCAGCTGCCCTGGTTAGAAAGGAAGCCTGTGCCTTCTGACAGCAGCTGTAATTCCACGTGTCCATATACTGCTGGAAGAGCAGATTCAAGCCAGGCAGAGCTCCCCAGTGGCAGCCGCCACTGACAGAACCCTGCGAGAGGTCCCAGCAGCATGGCAGAAGAGGACGGTGCTGGCATTGGCTCAGAATAAAGCCAGTACATTTTCTGCCAGAAATCAGTGGTTTGCCCCCAGCTTGAAAGATATATATATACGTATATATATATATATGTATGTTGCAGACTGTACTTTGACTCTGTGTACTCAAGGGAAATATTTGCCTTGAGAGTGACAATGCAAAGTTTGTCTGCAAAAGCTGCCTCTGCTCCTAATTGTATACCAGCTTATCTACCTTTGAAACGTGAACCACCACACTCACACCAGCACCTTCTCCAGGAAATAAGTGCCATATGCAAAGGGGTTGTCCCTCACACAGGATTCAAAGTTGGCTTGGAAGAGAAAGTGCTCAAGGAGGACAGGGGGCTGGTTTAAAAGCTGCTTTCATTTTTTTTCCATCCAGCTCCCACAATTAAAGGCCTGTCTTGATTCCTGTATGAGCAGCATTTTCCTAAAAGAGTCAGATTTCCGTTCATACCTAAAAAACTGCTAAGAGGTACCTGTCGACCTGCCCTAGTTCAAGTGGAAGAGCAGGGTACACACTTGTTTGCAAGCCTGTAGATATTATGGAGGGCACTTTGCACCAAAGACCAGACTGAAGGCTTTAGGATTAAATGCACTTTGGCAGCAATTCAGGCAGGATAACCAAAACCTTGCTCAACCATCAGCACCTGCTCTCCTGAGTGAGAAGCTGGACACAACCCCCTGCCACCTGGGAGATGCAGTGGGGTGCAGTGTCTCCGCTGATAGCTGTCCATCATCTGATGAGGCTCCAAGGAGGACCCATGGGCAATGCAGCACCTCAGCCCTGCTCCTCCCCAGCCTCTGCTCTCCATACCACCCCCGCATTTTAGGTTCCTCTATTTTTAAATGTCAGGCCGTGTTTTTCTTCAGAAGGTGCTAAACACTTACAATTAGGCCTTTTGCCAGGAAAAAAAAAAAGTGCATTTATTAGCATTATGTTAGTACCAGAACAAAGGAAGGAAGGACCTTTAGTATAGACTGTTCAAACTCAGATCCTTGTTACTCATAAAATGGCACGTTTTTCACCCTTACCTGGTCAAAAAGCTGTCAGTCAAAGCAGACAACAGACAGGTCTCCAAGCCTGCACTGCTGCTGCAAACTACAGTACCAAGCTGTATGAAAAGACTCCGGAGGGCCCAACAAGAACCCCTCCATCTCCCAGCCTAAAGGGCAGGTTTGTGACCACAAGGCCTCCTTCCTCCCCTCCTGGTCACCTAGAAAAATTACACTGTCACCCCCAAATTTATCTGCATCACTTTGCAGCAATTTGAATCAATTCTAGCTGAGCCAATCAGAGCATTTGATTTGTCCATGTTCATCTATTAATCGAGTGGAGTGATGAAGCTGCATTCATTAATCCAGCTAATTAAATGTTCTGCCCTACTCATGCTGCTGCTTGGGAACAAGGAGTGTTGTGCTCCAGCGTTCTCCTCTTCCTGGGAGAAATGCTGCCTGTTGTGTGAGAAGCGACAAGGCTCACGTGGAGATCAAGGGGCAATTACAGGAGCCCGCAGGGGTCAGGGACAGGCAGCACCAGGGAGGCCACGGCTGGTATTGTTCCTGACTGCGGCCAAGCAATGAACAGGTAATAAACTCAGGACAAATATGTCTTCTGGAGAGCCCATGCCTTTTCAAAAGACTGTCTGAAGCTCAAAAATAATATAGTAATAGTAATAATGAAGATGATGGTGCCTGATACTCCTGAAACTTCTCTAGCTGCTCCAAATGGTTTGCAAGAGGCAAGTTGTAGTGGATCTTGTGACGTTTTAAGAGTTGCACAGGGACAACTGGAGAAGAGGATGCCCAGGGACGTGCATGGCCAATTTTGAGAGGGCAATGCCGCTCCTGTAACCAGCAACTGCCAGGAACTTTTTGCAATCCAGCAGCAGGAGTTAAAGAAAAAGGCATCCTGGCAGTAAATATGCTTAGCAAATTCAAACAGTGAACGAGTTCCAGGAAACTGAGATAACCTTGTAGGCACAAAGATCCTGATCCAAAGCCCACGGAAGTCAGTGGAAAAGAAAATCATGTTAGCTTTTAGCAGGCTTTGGATGAAGCCCAAGGAAAGTCAAATAAGCAATCTGGACCCAATGATTCTGTAATTCTTCCCAATTAAATACCCACCCAAATCTCACACATCTTCCCTGGCACCTCCTCAGATTGGCTCCCACACTGGGAGGTTCTAGCGAGAGTTACCTATACATACATTGTTTTTACTCACTATCAGCTACTGATTCCTGCTCTCCTGGTAGTTCTCTGGTGTCTGCAGCTTTGTCACAAGACTGAGCATTTGGCATTTCTCCGTTTCTCCTTGAGCCTCCTGTGCTTGCAAGGATATTTGAAGGTTTCGAAAGGCAGCAAACTGAAACTGAGCAGCACCAAAAGTGGCAAATTTCCATGTCACCTCACAGCGCTCAAACCCAGCGTGTGGGATCCACAGGTCACCCAGTGGGGACTGGCATCCCATGGCATGAAGAGGACATGGTACAGGAGCAGCCAGTTGCTTGCCAGGCTGAAGGAGACCCATCAACCTGCACCCATCCTGGAGTGGAAGTTACTAGCCTCCCACAGGCACCTAGTTCCCAAATGTAGGAGGCATCTGTGAGAGGCAGCAAAAGTCAACTCTTCACAGACCCAACCAAGCTCTGGTTCCATGCTCTGCCAACCGGCTCTGCCTCGTGCTTGCTGGGACCGTTCAGAGATCCACAATGCAGCAGGCAAAAGAGAAGGCCAGACATCTCTCTTCCAAAAACATTTAACTGGTTTGCCAGTTTTTAAGCCCAACGGCCCTGACTCAACCATGACAGTTGTTTGGTGGTGGTGAATAATTTCACATCATCCACCCTCCAAGACGATAATGTGGCTGTTGAGTCAGATCCTGAGCTGAGGTGAGAGCCTGGTGCCTCATCCACATCTGCACCTTTTGCTGCACTGGATCTGGCCCTCTCTGCCCTGGGGCAGAGAGCTTCAGCCCATCCCAAATGCTGCATCTCTCATCTCACCTCGCCTGTTTCCAGCAGCTCCTCCAAACACTGTCTGCTCATCTTTAGCTGGGGGTCTTACCGTCAGATTTTCCATAGACTTATGGCAAATGAAGTGCAGCTGAGGGATTAACTACCTCCTCTTATCCACTTGCAAAGCAGGAATTTGGGTCTGTTGGTAGAAACTCTTCTTTTGAGAGTTTTGTTGATCCAACCCTATGTTGCTGACAATTTTCTCCGTAGAACATGGTCTCTGGTGGTACGCAGCAGCTCACATGGACTGTGCACAGTGCAGAAACACCTCTGCTGGAGCAACTGCCATAATATAAATATAAATATAAATATTTAAATATATAAATATTTAAATTATTTGAAAATGAAGGAATAACTTATAACTCCTCCTCTTCCCAGGAATACTCCCAGTTGACAAACACGGCAATTTCTGTAGTCCCTGGCCCACTCTTGGAGGTACAATCTTGGCTACTGCTCACTGGTGTAGACAGTATGGGTTGTGCTCTGCACTCCTTCCACAGGCTCAGGCAATGCTGGCACAGACAGATCTTACAGAGGTTTGCAATCAGCTGGCTGCATTGCAGGTCCCCAGGATACTCACCATAAGGTCATTGGATTTTCCTTTTTCCTCCCTTCTCTTCATTAGTTTCGAATGCAAAATCCAAAGAGAGAAAGTAGAAAAGAAAAAGACAGATCTCTCTTTTAGAGAGGACAACCTCAATTTTCCCAAGGGGCAAGCAATTTGGTATCTCTTACTGCTTTGAGGGAGTCTGGTGCAATACCCTAGTTTAAGCAGGATCCTTGTTTCGGCTGTCGGGTTTTTTCTTCCCTTCTTTTAACTGTGATTATCTGGCTAAGAAAAAAAAATCAAAGCAGTTACACAGTGCCTGCTCCAGAGACCACTGACATCAACAACAAATTGCTCCTGCCTTCAGTGGGCTTTGAATCAGATCCTAAAAATGCAGCCCAGCCCATCCACATCAGCAATACCACAGTCAGAAACGAGTTCTAGCATCTAGAGAGAGGAGGGAAAAAAACCCAAGGTGACATCTAGGAAAAGAAATGTGCTGCAAGCTGCAAGCAAGCTGTTAGAGCTTGCTGGGGGTGGGGGTGGGGGCATCACAGGGAGCAGAGGGGTCTCTTGGCAGCACTGCTGTGGAGTTAGAGGGACAATCGGCCTGTTTATGCCAGTGTTATCCCACTCCAGCCGGGCCACTCAGTTTCTCACTCACTCTGACAAGTTTTACTGTCCCTGGGCTGTCAGGACAAAGCTACGCAATCGTTTTCCAACAGAAAGACCTTTGTCAAAGAAGAAAGTGTCTTCCTAAGAACAATATGTTTATACGAGAAAATATTTCTAAACTCTCCCTTCCCCCACTGAAGCTGTAACATTAAAATGAATTGGAGAAAAAAGAAGACTGTTGGGTTTTTTAATTACAGTATTTATTGAAGAGCGGTTTTCATGATGCTGGAAAGGAAATCAAGTTGAGGCTTTGGAAAACGTTTCCTGGAAACAACTCCCTTTTCTTTAGCAAGGTTTTAGTATGGTTTCTTAAGGCCATAAAACTTAAGCAAGAGTTGCATCTACTCATTGTTTCCCCCTTGTTTAACATTTTAACCCACTGAGCCTTTCCAAACAGATTTGATAGAGAGTGAGAGCTTCTAAAGACAGTAAGTTCCCGTGAGTTTTCTGAGGACAGGAGAGAGCTGGAGAGAAGCTCCTACAAAGCCCTCTGTCCCCAACATACAGGGTGGTGCATGAGCTGAACAGCCATTAGACATCAGAGAAGCCATCACAAGGCACAGAAGCATAGACTCAGGCATGGGGCTAACACAACCATTTGGGATGGGCCCTTGTTCCAAAGGAACTGAGCCTGGAGGGGTTCAGTGGATTATTCACTGGGAGGCAGCTCAGCTGTAAGGGCACCCCATCGCTGTGGGGCTGTGCAGCTTTGCCACCTGCCAGACCCGTGGCTGGCATCTGCCTGTGGTCAAGGAAAAAGGTTAAGGATGGATGACACAGCCTGCTTCGAGGCAGAGGTGTTTCAGGTTTTTTGTACCTACCACCCCTTCTCCAAAGGTCACGTCCTGGGTGGAAAGAGGCGGGCAGTGGGTTGTGACCCACGTGCTTCCCACCCACCATGCTGGCAATGGCACTGGCCCAGAGCTGACAGCAAAAATCAGTCCTGTTCAGGATTACTGCTGGTAGTATATTGCACCCCACTGCTGTGGCAAGACCTCTGTGGACATCTGACAAGGGATGGCCATGTTCTCTCCCTCCTGGAAGGGTTTGGGCTTAGGCCAGGTCTTTCTGCAACAGCTTGAAGACCTAGGCTGGGTTTTGCTAATTATGCAGACTCAGTCCTTGTCTCCAGAGGAACATCCCTTCATTATGGCCCTCCCTGGGTGCCACATGGAAAAACCCAATGGCAGGTCAGACACACACACTGCACCTCACAGCAGAGCCAACCACTTCCTGCTTGCCCACATTTGCCCATCCTGGAAACCATCACCTGGCTGGCAGCAGGGAAAGGCCCGGCAGATGCACTGCCCTGGCTGGGGCAACCACTCTTGACTGCTAATGTGGAAAGGATGTGGGTTACAGCTCTTTCAAGGGGACATGCCCTGCTGCAAACTCACATGCCTCTTTCCTCAGTATTTTCCCCCCACTTTGGTTTACTTCTCACCAAATCAAAGGCAGCAGATCAGATCTTCCTTAGTCTGTTTTGCAGAAGATGGTGGTTATGTGAAAGTCCTCTTCCTTGTGCCGTACTTTGTCCCAGCACCTCCCAGCAGCAAACCTCCTCTGAGGGTCAGCCTGAAGGGCGCAGTGCTGATTTTCTTCTCATTCGAGCTGAATGGTTCTGGGGTGGTTTCTTCCTTCTTCCTTTACCAAGGGGCAGGATGATCTTCTGGCATTCATCAATGCTGACCTTCCTATTGACTTCTCCATTCACAAGTGGAGTGTGTGACTCTGTCAGGGAGAGTTGGGACACGCATGCCTGAGGGCCATCAGCATTACAGGTGTATCTCCCATCCTGCCCATTCCCAGAGGTAGAGATGCCCAGCTTTTGCTAGAGGAAGAGCTGGAAGGATTCATTTCCCAAGCTCTCCCTTGGGATTTTTGTCCAAGGATTAGGGGTACACGGGTCAAGGCACAGACCTAGCCCAAGCAAAGCAACCTCTTCTGATGTTTGACCGAGGCAAATTAAGTACCAACTACATTGATGCAGACAGAACGAGGCAGAGAAATGCAAGATGCACACCAAGAACTAAAGAAAATGGCTCAGAAAGAAAGAGGACAGATGAACACCTAATCAGAGTGGCCACCTCCAAGGCTTAGTTCAGCATACCCTGATCAAAACCAGCTTTCCATCAACACAGAGGGGTGTTAGTAAGGCTGCTGTGAGTCTTCCATCTCAGCAGTGGCTCAGATCAGGTGTATGCCAGAACTTCACTTCTCTGGAGGCCAAGACCAAAGGACTCCACCCTTTTCCCCCTGAAGGATGTTACTACAACCGCTTACCAGAAGAGCTGAGTGTGGTATCTCCTCCACCTTTTCAGGTTGTGGAGTTTCTAAGGCTTGCTTTTTTTGATTACATTCCTGCTGGGTGACAAAGGTTTCCAGCTCCTTGTAGAGTTTCAGGGAGTCACACCAGTAGCTGTGGAAAGGCCTTGGGTCAGACCGCCTGCAGGTACATTTCTGCCACTCTTTAAGCTGACATGCTTCTGCTCATCCACCAGATCATGAGAGGAAGATCTAGTCTGCTCTATTTTCTTATAGTTTTTTCCTCTTTCCTGCAGCATTTTGAAGTGTCAGAAGGTTTCCCCTATATACAAAATAATGCTTTTCCCCCTATCCTTGGGCAGCTCAACACCTAAGAGTAATCCTTTCACAGAAGCCTAGTGGTTTAAATGATGTCATGTGTGTTCTGGTTGTCATTAATAACATTGGATTAGCTGCTCTTCTGTAACAAGGGGGAGGTCTCATCATGCCCTCTGCTGCCCAGGTTCATGGGCAGACACAGGCCCCTTCACATTTCACTCTGTGAGAAGCTGATCTGAACAGAGGACCTCTCCCACAGCAGCTGGAAACTGCTGTTCGTAACCTTGGAAGCAGCAGAGGCTCCGTCCCCTCCAGCCCCAGCCAGGGAGGTTTGCCTCCTCTGGCAGCTGAGTTATTATGGCTGAAGCTGCTGATCTTCAGACAGAGCACAGATGTCCTTCACACCACTGCTCCTTCCAGCAATGCTGGAAGAGATTTGAGTAAATGACACGAAATACATCTTAGCATTAACATCCCGGGCAGGAGCAGCAGTGAAGAAGAGCAGTGTAGGAGTGTGCTGGAGACGGAATCTTCACAGGAAGGTATGCTCATTTATTTTTCCAGCACAGATCTTGCAAGCTTTGATATCTCCTGGGGCTTTCCCAGCCAGGCTGGAAGATCTCTGTGCTGACGTGTGATGGCCAGCACACACCCTCGGGTTCAAGACAAGGCAGCATCTCCTTGGGGTGTATTAACAAGGGCCTGTCCCTCTGATGCCGCAGCCTTGTCTGGCTCCCACAGATGTCCAGGGTACCCACCAGCAGCCATGCCAGCTCCAGGAGACTCCAGGTAGCATTAGTCAGCATTTTTGATGTTGATTTTCCCAAGAGATTTTAGGGGCTCATGCCAGGGGTGAAAGATACTACTTCCTTCCTGCATGTATGGCTGGGATCAGCTCCCCTCTGCTTTTGCTGTGGCAGACAGAGGAGGGTGACTGTGACTGAGGTGACCTTGGGATGCAGGAAGCGGTTCATCTTCTTGGGATGTGGGGCCCCAAAACTTGTGGGGCCCAAACCTTGTCCACCTTTCCCACAACAGCCAGCTTGCTTCTCCCTGCCTGACACCGGCAGTGATTTTGGTAGTGAACTTACCAAGTAGTCCTGTGCTGCCTGACTTCCTACAGCCATGGGCAGCACATCCCCAGCCACCCGCCATGGCTTACCCTGCTCCCAGCTGGCAAGGGATTCAGCTTAAAAAATATAGTCAATGCTAGGGAGAGAGAAGTAGCAGGGATTACTTTTGGAGGCAGGACCTGCCCCAGGTCAGGGTGCTGTGTTGGCATAACTCCCAAAGTGCCCGTAGTGATGGGAGATGGGGAGACACAGCCTGGCTTGAGGGGAGGGGAAGGAATTTGGTGTTGCCAAATGTGTGGTGAGTACGTGCATGTCTTACCCTGGCTGGCAGCTTCACACCCCGCCTCCAGCCACAGGCTGCTTCGTAGATTCCCATTCCCTGCTTAACTCATGCGCTCACAATTTCCTACTGGGAAAAAAAAGAAAAGAAAAAGAGAGAGGGAAATGTAAAGTAGGTCTGAGGGAAACATCCTCTCCTCCTGGCTGACTGGCCAAGAAGAGCTGGCAATAAAAGGCCAGTTCTGCCTGCCCCCCTGTGCTCTGTTTTATTTGCCTTTCCACCACGTGGAGAGTTTTGGCTGACAGGGCAGTATTTTGAAAGGCTGAGCTTTCAGCCTTTCCCAGCTTTCCAGAGGGGAGGATGCATGACCCATCCCTCCCATCAATGCATGTGGGCACCCCCATCCGTGTGCAGTCAGACTTGCACATTGTCCTTCTTCGCAGTTAATGGTACTTACCCAAGTATCTCTCTAAACACAGCCAAGTTAATTTTTATCTTTGCTTTCAACTCAGAAGCTGACACAGTACCAGAAACTGTGATATTAGTCCTGAAAGTGAAGCCCCATACAGTATGTCCAGAATGAAAACGGCTTCAGAGCTAAATGAGAGCAGCCCTGACCTGCAGATGTGTCAGGAGACAGCACAGCTCGGGCTTGGCATGGACCCCACCGCACTGGAGGACAGGCTCATGCGTCTTCCACAGCCCAGCCACATCGCTTAGCACGGACCACAAACCTCCAGTCAGGAGATGCGAGGGAAATGGCAGAACAGCTGTGAAGGTACAAGATTTTGGGATATAGTAGAGACAAATTCATCCGACTGCTATCTCTGCGGCCAATCTGCATTACACCCTTAGCACTGCCCAGTGCTTTCTGGGAGCATGAGACTGAAAGCAACACCCTACTTGATGGAGAACAGGAAGATGAAGCAAGAGCTGATGGTGGATCACTGAGATCACCCCGCTCTTCAAAAATGCCACCTTCTGGCAGCTCCAAGTGACCAGCAGATAGAGATGGATAACTTTAAAAGTAGAGGTTAAACATCCATCAAACAGACACTGTTCAGAGTTTAAAACAACAACAAAGATCAAGGGCCATACAGAGGACACAAAAGTGCGTGTATTCCTCCACCAGTGACATTTCTGCACAGCTCTGTCTCAAAAGGTACAGACAGACTCCAAAAAGTACAGACAAGTAAGAAGACGCTAGCTCTTCTTAGGGATTTTTACCCACTTGAATAAAAGAGCATGGCATTTGAATGAGCACGTTACAGCCAGAGCCAGCACCAATAGCCTGTTCTGCTGGACACTACCAACACACATAGCAGAGACAGTGATCAAGCTGAAAGTCAAAGCAGACACAGGCGACAGAAGGGGCAAGCAGGGACATGGAGGTGGACTGCCTCTGAGTTAACCCAGTGGAGAGGTTTCCTTGGCCCAGACCAGCACGCCCAACTTCCCCCAGGAGAGTGGAGACTCGCTATCAATGCCAGTTATGTGAAAAACATGATGTTAACCCCGCTGCTGGGCTGTGGAGCATCCCAGGATCAGGCATTTCTCCTGTCCCAATAAATCACACACTCAAAGGCAGAGCCCACTGGAGTCAGGCTGCTGGCCAGGTGACTCCAAGATGTGCTGGTGTCTGCCACAACGTGCAGCGTGACACGATGACTGGCTGAAACCAAGCCTGTAGTCTGCTCTTGGGACACAGGATGTTCTTGTGGCTGCACAGCCACATCAGGAAGGAATTCTGGTGAGTTTGGTGGCTGTGGGCACAGGTCTGCAGCCCCTTCTGGTGGGTCTGGGGATCACCCTCTTGTGAAACACAAAGGTTTCCAGGTGAGTAGGCTGCTGAAGGAAGGGAAGCTTCACCCACCTCCACATCCCACAGGGTAAAGGGACTCAGCTCTCCCCATCTAAGCAGTCACCCTGATGGGCATCCGAGCTGCAGCTCAGTTCTCTACAGGCATTTGAGTGTGAATTCACCCTTGGGCTCCTTTCTCCTTGCCTCAAAACCAACCTGAGCTTCCCAATGGTGAATGATGGAGAACTAGGGAAGATTTGTATTTGATCTGTTTGATTCATACCACCACACTGTCCCACCATAGTGGACCACTGCAAAGCAAGAAGACACACAAGTGTTGTGTCTCCACAGAGACTGTGTGTCTCCAGAAGCTGGTACAGTCTGACCTCATGGTGCCCATGCATGGGATGGCTTGGCAAGGGTCTGCCGAATGCCCGGTCTTTCACAGCAGTCACTGGCAGAGACGAAATTTCTGGAGTCACTTTTGGAGAGAGTTGTTTCCCTGCCTGCTTTCCTCCTCCTGTCTTTCAGAGGACATGTCTTTCCTGTGAAACATGAAGGGCGCAGAGACAGTTACCTGATCCCTTGACCCTGTGTGGTCCAGAGGATGTTATGTTCACATTGTCCTTTATCACATAAAACTTGCCATGAGTGACCCCTAACAGGGCATAGTCTATAACTCACAGGAACCACACAAATCCTCTAGAAGAACTAGAAAAAGAGATTTTTATATTAAACTCACATTTTACATATGCTTTCATGAAAATTATTGCTTTGTAGAAGAGTTTCAAGTGGGTTTTGATCAGAAAAGGAAATTCCCCAAAACTGTTTTCGCCAATACTCCAAAGCAAGTGGATCCAAAACATACTGCAACAGTTGACTTAGAGGATATACAGTCTCATGCTCACTTATCCCTGTTCTCCATAGAGAGACCTCACCTCCTGGGATGAGATCCTATGAGCAACTTCATGGTAGTGTTGCACCATCTCCAGAGATAAAAGCAAAGCACCTCATGGAAAATGTGGTCATTTGGAAGAATTCAGCCACCTGGAAAGATGGGGAGAAGGTGCCTACCATGCAACTCCTGAAAGACATGAAAAGTTTGAATAATAATAAAAGAAAGAAGTGTAAATATTTCGGTAAGATTCTTGCCCTCACCAGGGAGCTGCCTTCAATTGTGGCAGCAGCTTCCCTTTGAGCAAGAGTCGTTTTTCTCCTCCTTGCCCAGGAGGGACTGACTGATATCAAACTGGGATGCAGCCTAAGACGGGGAATAGGAGAGGGAGAAAAGATGCATTTTCAAATACAGAGAAATACTTGTGTGTGGACTGTACATTGCTGTGTCAAATTGTGCCATTTAAACCACTACCCAAAACAAATCATATCCAAAGGTCCTGTTGCAAGGTCTCCAGCCTCATGTCCAGCCTGTGCCCAGCACAGACGCTTGTTCATGTGGGAATACCTGAAAACAGTACAGTGCATTGCTATCTTAAAAGTAAGTCCCAGGGGAAAGATCCACCATCCAGGGCTGGGAAGGGTATTTATATGAAAGCAGCACCTCAATGAACAGCAGAGCACAAAACCAACTGAGTTCTGGGCAACACTGCCAGAAGCCTTGACTACCAGATATTTGTAGCCCTGCTGCTGGTATTCCCCTGAGGAACTGGCATAAAGGGCAAGAGCCTTCATCTAATCACACAGCCAGCCCAAATCCTGGCCTCTGCCTGTAATCACTGACAGTCCAGTAACACCTCTGGAAAGGGGAAACAGGAGTTGAAACAAGAACTGTGTCACTGCTCACAGCCGCAGCCATTATCAGCTGCTGAGCTTGTTCCCTTTCTGTTCCACAAAGGAACAGGCAAACCCAGAGCAGCCAAGAAAGATGTGACCACGTTCAAATAAGCCTGCGAGCAAGCAGGTTACCAAATCAGCAAGGCCACCCAGCAAGAGGGCTGGGGCACCCTGCCCAGGGACAAGAGCAAGCCAAGCTGGGGAAGGGAATCCTGAGCTAAGAAGTAGAGAGGTCTAGGGCAAGGGGAAGCTTCCTCAGAAACACACACACACAAAAAAAAAACTATTAGCAGGAAATAGTCTAGTTAGCAATGCAGCTTTTATCTAGTGAAAAACACAGAAAGGGTTCTGCCCAAATATCTATAACCAGCAGGGAATATTGCCATAATTAGTAAGAACTGCAGGTCACACTTGGGAAACACAATAGGGAGCAGGCATTCTCACACTGAGAATCAGTCAACTCCTAAGAGAAGCCACTGGCAAGAAAGCCTGTCCTGTACCTCGCTTCTACCTGCACATCACAGGGCTGTATCCCTGAGGTGTGAAAATCTGGAGCTCAGCTTCTAAAAGCACAAAAATCTGTGTGATGAGAAGGTACTTTTCAGGAGAAAGGATGCCTTTTGCCAAGGTGTCAATAAGAGGACCTTTACCATAAGAATTCCATCCCACTTACTGCAAATTCTCCCTCAGGGGCAAGCAAGACATCCAAAGGGAGTACTGGTGTTCATCTGCTCATAAAGCATCCTGAGAGGGTTTGTGCTTTTCTTTGCACTGAACTGACAAAGAGGACTTTAGCTACCAGGTTGCATCAGGAAGGACAGTGTGCCCTCTGCTTGCCTGGAGAAAAAGGGGGGTCCCCAGCAGGGATAAATCACTGCTCCCCACAGACGTGAAGAGCAGCAGTGATTTCCACCAGCTGGTAATAGGGATGGCTGAGACTGGGTCATGTAGGTGCAGAGGTTCCCCTGGCACCACCTTTGTTGTGGAAAAACTTTCTGAAAAAAAAGAATACTGGTGAGAGCCTGCCCCCAGGGCAGGGATGAGTTTTACCAGGGCCTGGCACTGAGTACAGTTGGAGTTACACCCTCCAAGAAGAACATTGCCCGCAAGGAGTGTGTCTGTCCTGTCCTGCGCTCATGCCCATGCTGAAATTCAAAGTGGCTGCCAGCACATCAGCAGCTGAAATCGTCCCCATGATGGGAAAGCCTGAAGGTCACAGATGCAAACAAATATTTGATGAGTCAATACAAGGCAGCCTTGAACACTGCACCCCCAGCGTCGGGGAGGACCCCCCTCCACCCTGCCTGTGTGTGAATGCCCTTCAGCATACCACCCACGCTGTGTTTGAGCCGCCCTGCTGTGTGCACACCGCTTGCTTTGTTAATGTTTAGACTTTCCCTGAAAGTCCTGTCTGGGCTCAGCGAGCGGGAAACAGCAACATAAATTAGCTGGAGACAAAGTGTTTACCTCAAGTACTGCTATCATCTCTCTTTTCTGTAAGCAGAGGAGCTATGTTCCTCCTGGGCTTCTCTAGGTGACCTTTCCTCCCCAGCCCACTTCCTCCTGGGATTGTCTGAGCTACATCTTACCCACTCTTGGGCTGGCCACCACAAACCTGCCTGGCCACGTTCCTTCCAATCATCCTTCTGAGCCCAACCAGGCTCAGTCCAGCTCCTTAAAGAATCTGAAGGGCATTGAGGGGCAAATGCATCTTTTGACCAGTGCTCTCACAACAGAACAGGGGACCAGTTGAGTGAGAGACTCAGGACTGAGCCTTTGGGTGAAATGCCTGGTCCATATGGCAGCAGGACATGAGGTTGCCCATGGGATGACAACCCTGCATTGATTGACCTGCTCTTCTGATGCATGTGTGACTTTGCCCTCAGGATGAATGAGGGGAGCATGAGGGACCAGAGCAGTCTTGGGGCTGTACTTAAACTGCTGTTGTTGATAAACCATGGACACTGTCCCTTTAAAATCATGGGAGGTTTGTACAGGATGCCAGTAAACATGATTTTGATGTGCTTGATGGCCTGTTCAGTACCTCAAACAGCCTTTCCTGGTACCCAGCTCTCTGTCTGTCTCCAACTTCTCTTTGCCTCTGCCCTCCTTATCTCCTCTCAAGTTCTGTGGGATTTCATCCAGCCCAGATCCAGAAAAAATCAGCAGCCTTAGATATCAATGCAGGAATATCATTATGTTGGGTGTAGACCGTTTGCTCCATCAGGACCTGTGAAAAGGGGGAGATTTTCCTTCCCACTAAATTTTGTTGTAGAAGGCTTGCAAATTGCATGGCACAGTGCTCTCACCAGAGTGAAATGTCCTTCATGGCATGAAGAAGAAGGAAACAGTTTACTGAAACCTGAGACTCAATGCGATGGAATTTATGTCTTGTCTCCTGACTCAGCAAACCTGGGTAGACCATATCCATGTGCTCCAAGTGGTTGCTTGTTCTGCTGGGAGATATGTGGAAAGATGGGACAGAGAGTAAGTTTTAAGGTTACTTTCCCCACTGTAAATTTTCCCCCCTCTGTAAATTTTGATATAGAAAAATAAGCCTGGCCATCCCACAGGCCCTCCAGTTGAACTAGTTGTCAAATTTACATGGCGGGAGAGCATGAGACCCATCAGGACTTCCAGCTCTCCATCCAGCATCTCAGCACAGCTCATCCATCAGGCATATATTTGGGGCTCTTCTGTGGTTAGCCCAAGGAAAGTCCAGTTTAAAAGGAATTAAGAGGATATTGCAGCATTTTTACAGGATTAGTTTAACTGATATCTGTGCTGCAGGCAGTGATGAGCCCCAATGCTGCTTCTCAAAAAGAGGAACCTGTAAAGACTGACCTTTTGACAAATCTCTTATGCAAAAGTCAGTTATTTCCCCCAAATAACTTAGAAAAGGCAAGCTTTTTCACAGTGCCAGATTAAAACTCTCCTCCTTTTTCAAGAGCTCAGCTTTCATCACCCAGACTCCATGTACCGCCTAAATTGAGAGCCGCAAGATAGTATGTGCCCTTGTGAGCTGTAATTCCCCTTGCTGCAGGAGCCAGGCATTAATTCTCACTAAATCCCCTCAAACCCTCTTCTACGCAGAGGTGCAAGAGCAGCAAAATGCCCCATTAACCCTCTTTTCCCCCAGCCTTGCCCCATCTTCCCATCCAATGAGGTTTGCAACAGGTTTTGTTTGAATTCTCCAGCTACGTGGCTTTTTTATCATGCCTGGCTGCCCTAGCGGAGCCACAGGGCTTGGCAAAGCAGGCTTGACTTTCAGCTTTTGAGGTGATTTCAGACCTAAAGCACTTAAAATCCTGGTGCTAAAAATATACCCTGCCACTTTCAAGAACTGAAAAGAAGTAAAAAAGTGGCTAGCAGTTGTGTTAATTTACCCGTTGACCTGGCTTTAGCATCCCCATATGTCTGCTAGTGAGCTATTTCCCGCTTTAAAGAGGCATGCTATCTTGTATCTTTTCTCACTTTCAGTCTTTGCTTTTAATCCATGATGAAGGGGACATTTAAAAAATAGCACCATGTTCTTCTGTAGCAGTTTCAGGTGCTCCAGTTCCTCACAGCACTACAGCTGCATGGGTTTCTGGGCAGAGGCCCACCTATAATAGCTGTTTCTCTCAAAAATGCCAAGAGGTGGCCCAGCACCGGGATTTCCAGGCCTACAAACAGATGTGGTCCCAACCTGCTGCCTTTGAGTGCTCTGGGGCTGGTGTCTCCCACCTGGGCTTGAGGCAAACTTTTTGATTACAGATCCTGTCCAGTCCGGAAACATCAGGACTAACCCAAGACAGAAGTCCAGAACAGAAGTCCAGCTTTGGAGTCCTCAGAACAAGAAGAGCATGGACCTGTTGGAATGGTTTCAGGGGAAAGCCATGAAGATGACCAGAGAGCTGTAACACCTCTCCTGTGAGAGGGTTCAGCCTGGAGAAGAGAAGGCTCCAGGGAGGCCTTGTAGCAGCCTTCCAGTATCTGAAGGGGGCCTGCAGGAAAGATGAAGAAGGACTCTTTATCAGATATCAAGAAGAAATTTTTCACTCTGAGGGTGGTGAGACACTGGAACAGGTTGCCCAGAGAAGCTGTTAATGTTCCACCCCTGGAGGTGTTCAAGGCCAGGCTGTAAGGGGCTTTGAGCAACCTGGTCTAGTGGGAGGTATCCCTGGCCATGGCAGGGGGGTTGGAACTCACTGATCTTAAAAGTCCCGTCTAACCATTCTATACGTCTATGACTGTTCACAGAGCTGGTTTTTTTACCTTCTCCAAGATTCCTGCACACAACTTTCTCTCTTAAGTTATATCACAATTCTCTCTATTATTCATACTTCCTCTGAGCAAGATGCTTGGTTTAAGGAAGGGACTCATGGATTGGGACACCACCTACACAGCTGGGAACCAGAGGTGGATGTGACCATCCCAGCCAGACCATGAGCGCAGACTAGAGCCCTCATCCAAGTGCACCAGTGGGGCTGGCAGAGCAGCTCACACTTGAAGCTGGGGATCTGGGATGCCACGCCACCACAGGCTTGGAGTGTTGCTGCAGATCCATCCCAGGGTCCATGCTACCACCACTGCTCCACCCAGATGCAGGGAGGACAGGAAATCTGCCTCAAGCTTGGAATTTGTATGCAGGAGTATTTCAACCTGCAGATCACTGGTGCTTCCCACTCCCATCTGAGCACCAGCCCGGTGCCAGCAGACCTCAGCGTGGCCACTGTAAGCATATATAAGCCGTAGTGTCTGGCAAACCCATCTTTGGGCTCGCTGGCATGCCTAGAAGGCAATTACTCAATCCTAGCTGTTTGTATGACATGTTTAAAGCTGAGTTCATCTTGCATCACTCCAGGCTTTCTACCACACAAATGCACTGCATCTTCTGACGTGACAAGGCAAAAGTGAGGAAGCACTAAATTGGGAGCAATGCAGAGAGGGGAGCAGGCCAATTCCAAAAAGTGCTCAAAAATTATTGCATTTTAGCTACTTGCCTGGGAGTTGTTGTGCAGCTTTCAAGGAAAATTGGATAAAAGCTCCAGAAGGGACAACTCCAGCACATACACTGCAATAAGCCCCATCAGCAGGTGGGTATCATATCACCCTGGGCACAATGCCGTCCAGCCCTTGAGGAAGGAAAGCAGTCAATCAGTGGTGTTGTGGAGTTACTCCCCTCCTGCAGACCCTCTGGCACTGTGTAACATGGGCTGCACAGTGGATCTCAGCCTTTGCTCTCTCTGTAGCACCCCCATGGTGGTGGGCTTAGGTCTTAGGTGGTCTTAAGTGGCAGCTTAGTTGTAGAGGCAGCCTCTGTGCTTTATCACCCTGGCATGACACGGTCTGGAAAAACAGCAGCAGATGTCCGTCTGGTGAGGCTGAGGGAAAGATTAATGTGCTCATGGCCAACAGGGGAGGCAGCAAGGGGGACTCTGGCTGTTGGGTTTCCCAGCAAGGCACATTGCACACATGTCTGAGCCATGCCACCTGGGCAGAGGCATCAGGTGGAAAGATGGGAGAATGTCTCCCACTCTCAACACCCACAGAAGTAAATGCATGAGAAAAGAGTGAAAAAAAATATTTCCAGAAAGAGTAAATCAGAAACTGTTCAGTTCAGGCAAATCAGAAATTGATATTTTGGTTTGCGAGCCAAAGTGTAAAACCAATTGCTCGTACAGTTGTCTGCAACCGAGAAAGCAGCTGCAGAGGGTTCGGTGTTTTTTTTTTAACGTGAAACCAAGCAGCGGAAGTATGAACAAAAACCTTGCAGAGCCCAAGGTTTCACATATTTACATGCAATTAGGAAACTCCTGGCAAGGTGTGTGTTACCAAGTATTCCCTCCATCATCTCTGGGACCTCTCACATCAGCTTGCAAGAGCTGGTGTCTTTGGCACCTAATGATGCATATGGTGACTCTGAAGGGCCATTTGGGGACCACCATCATCTCAAGGCTGAGCCAGAACCTTGGTGGACACTTAGGGCACCCACCTCCTCCTTGAGCATGATGAGAATTAAGCACCCTAGGGACTTGGCTTCCCCATCCCAGCTCTCACCCCCTCCACATTTCGGTCCCTTCAAGGGACCCCACTGGCAGTGCTCATGCCCACCTCCTGCCTGGCTTTGCCTCCACCCCAGGACCACGTCACACACACCCCCTACAAAGAGGGGCCTGTGCAGGAGCTGGGGCTCACGCCGTGCCGAGAGGAGTCATAAAGATCCTTTTAAGCTGGCCAGCACAAAGCCGAGCCTGTTCAGCCGCAGGTCGGGGGCCGCCGCCAGCCCTCCCTGCCTCTGCCAGGCACTGAGTCATCCCCTCGATGGGGCTGCTAGCCCCAGCGTCGGCCACAGGGCCAGGGCCAGTGGCTGAGAGAGGGGAAACCTGCCCTGCTAAACCCTGTGACAGCCAAAACATGTGCCTCGAGCTGCTGCTTTTTTGCAAGTTGCAAATAGGAAATATCATGGAAAAGACCCAGGTCTGCCAGGCAAAGAGGCAGACATGTGGAAGGGGTCATGTGCAACCTCTCTCGGGCTTCTACCTTCTGCCACAGATCCCCTTCAAATCTCTTTTGACATGAAGAAAAAAGCAAGGGTTTCTGCATGTTTCCTCTTACAAGACAAGGGAGGGAAAATAGAAGATATTTTCCAGCTTTCAACACTCATAACTCTTGTGGTGGGGGCTTCTCCCTCAAAGATTCAGCACCCAGAGCAAGGACTGTGAAGACATCTCCACTGTTGTCTAAGGTGGCAAAATACAAGAGACACACAGTCTACCCACAGTTTAAAAAAAAAAAAAAAAGAAGTAGGTCTTGGCACTTTTTCAAGTTTTTAAAGTACTTTTATGAATCTGAGTCCCTCTTTTTTTGACACTCTGAGCTGGCAGCAAAGCAATGCTTGCACAGGTCAGGAGCTTTACTGGTGCCTTAGGGATCAAAGTGTTGGTTGTCTTTAGCTCCCTTGAAAAGTACAGCCCAGTTCCCTAAGGATATATGCAGTGATCCATATCATTAGCAGACAGAGAGGAGAGCTAGAGATACATATCATGATTTCAGTCTACCATCTCTTAAATCACAATATAAGAATTAAATAAAAGGCAGGGTAAAGCTGGGAAAAGGCCCCTGCTCAGCATCAGGGATATGAGGTAGGTTGGAGAAACATACTCCCGACTCCTTTACCTTGCCCATGCCTGTGACCCAGGTACCAACTCCCTTAAAAAGGCCAGTTAGCATCAGCAGGAAAAATCAGCAGCCAATTTAAAATTGAGGGAAACGGAAGACTTAGAGCCAAAAAAAAAAAAAAAAAAATAATAAAAAGCCCTTGAACACCTCACCTGCACCCAGCTGTGCAAATTCAACAGCTGGGAGCCCTGGGCACTCACTGTTGCAAAGGCTGAGTCACACTCCTGAATGCATCCCAACTGGCTGCTTTCTCTTAGTAATTGCCTTTTTAGATTGAAGAATTAAAAATGGAGGGGTAAGGGAAAAGACAAGACAAATGGCTTAGAAGCCTGCAAGTTGAGAGAAAAATAACTCCAGCACAGGAAAAAAAAAGACTCAACGCAGGCAGGATATTCATTCTCTCCATATGGTTTTTGTCGTCCAGACTCTTCTTTTTCCCCTCTCCTTTTCTCTTCCAGGTTATTCAAGGCGCACCGACAGCAGAGCCCCAGCCAGGGTCACTGTGATGCCCTTCTGAGAATCTAGACCCAGGGCAAGCGCTAAGGACTGATTTGCGAATTGGCACCAGCACTGGGCAGGCCAATGAAGGCTTCCCACACCTCCGCCTTGTGCTGAAGCCAAATTCACCCCATTTCTCTCACCACAGACATCATGGGCACTGTCCAACAAATAAATTGTTTTTTTTCTCTGACACTCTGGCTAACTATGCCATGATCCCACCTGAACTCACCCACAGGTGCAGTTCTTCTTACAAACATCACAGATTATTAGTGTTGACCTCCCTGGACACAGCAGGCAGATTACCTCCAGCTTTTACACATGTGCTGAACTGAACAGTATGCATTTGTTCTCCAAGGAAATCCTGTGATCTTGATAGGCAAGCAGAAGGCTCTGAAGGGATGAGCAGACTTAATCACTGCTTAAAATGGCTTTTCCACTTGGCCTCTCGTGCCAAGGTAGGCCAACACAGGACATTTCAGCCATGCCAACCAAAAAGCTACAAAGGGAAAAGG
The DNA here is from genome assembly GCA_013400055.1 of Nycticryphes semicollaris. Classification (NCBI taxonomy): domain Eukaryota; kingdom Metazoa; phylum Chordata; class Aves; order Charadriiformes; family Rostratulidae; genus Nycticryphes; species Nycticryphes semicollaris. The sequence continues at coordinate 134,584 of VXBJ01002285.1, forward strand.
ACTCCTAAAAAAGTAAACTTAAATTTAGGAAAAAAAGGCAAAGCCCTGCAGCTGCTTCTGACAAGCGGTGAGAGTAGGCTCCCCTCCCTTGCTGGGACTGGCTGGTTCCCTCTGCAAAGGGAATGGCTACATCGAGCACATGGGGACACCCCAGAGATGCTTGCTGCTCCAAATCCAACCTTGCATAGAGCAGCACCAGGCACTGCTTTTCCAACCAGCGGCTACAGGGCAGCCCTGTGCCTCTGTCCACTGTCATGTCTGGGGAACCAGGCCTTCACACACCTCCTGCACCTTTTTCTCTTTTTTTTTTTTCCTTAACTGAATTAACTGATTTTGCAGGGATGCAGGCTGGAATGGGTCTCACTGATTAAGCTATTTTGAACCAGGCTTCCCTTTGGTTTCCAAGGGCTGGCAATTCCCTCCTCCCAGTAGGATGCTCTGCCCACACAGCCCACAATGAGCTTGAGTATGGAGGCACAATGGGGAGGAAGCTGCTGGGACAGCTGAGACTCCCAGCTTGGCTCTTGGCTCAGTCATCCCTCCCCAGATCCACTGTTTGCTCTGAGCCCTGGGGAACACTGGTCCCAGCTGGGGATCACCAGCTGCAGGTGTGCCAGCAAGCCCTGCTTGAAGATCTATAACCTCTCCATCTCAGCCAGCCAGGAACGGTCTCCCCTGAAACACATCTGCAAATCCAAGCTGGAGAGTTTCAGGCAGACCAAACCAGGATTTGCTGTTGAATAAGCTCCTTCAAACAGCACTGCAACATGTTGTTGGCCCTCAAGAGCAGAACAGCCAGCTGAAGAACCTGCTGATGCCCTCCCATCAGACCTGAGCCCTTAATTTGCCCAAGGTATGAATTAACCCTGCTGCAATTCCTTCCCTCTCTGCAGCTTCGGGAAGTCCCTGCGTCCTGCTCCCTGAGTCCTGGCATCCTTTTCTCCCAGGGTTCCTCCTGAACAGCATTTCCTTGCAAGGAAAAGCCCAAGTGAACCATATCCTTTCCCTTCCTTTAAACACACTCCTGTTTAACTTCATAACCCTGTTGGGGCTGGCTGTGCTCCACAGCAAAGCCACATGGGTATTCCCACCGCTAGGCAAGGCTTCACCTAATAGAAACAATCCAGGAGATTTTGTAGGGTGGTCCATGCTACTTAAAGCCAGGCACTTGCTGATGGGGGAGAGAGAGAGGGTGGTTTCTCAGCTGGTTTAAGCTTGCTCCAGATGAGTACTTAGTAATCAAGTTTACATTCAGAAGCACTCCATTTTGGTGGCAATTCTTTCCTTTCCCCAGTAATAAAAAGTCAAGCCAACCCCAGCTGCTCAGGAGAGTAACCTTTAACACCTCTCCTTAGAAACGGGCTTGCATATATATTAAATTCCCAGCACACAATAAACACAGACGTCAGATGGGAAATTGCTCAGGGAACCGCCAGGCACTGATGCCCTGCAAGTCTTCACCCAGCTGAGGCCCCTGTGAGGGCCTGACCTGCAGCCTTCATGCAGCACCGGCATGGAAGTGCTGCCAAGCATCAGTAACTGCTCCTGACAGCCTCACACAAAGTCCTCGTCAAGATGTCAGGACCAATTAGTGAGCATACAGGCACCAGGACAGAGGACACTCCCCACAATGGTTGGATGCAGTCTGCTTCCAAGGTATCTGCAAGCCATACACAAAGTGAATGAGGGACTGTAACCCTCCTAAGATGCTCCATAAGGACCCTCTAGCAGGGACACCCATCACCTACCTCTACAATCTGTACTTTGTGAGCAGGTAGTGGGGAAAGGACCTGCAGCTCAGCAGCCCTGGGTTTGGCTTCCTGCACAAGCAACCACATTTTGCAGGGTAAAAGTCACCAACAGACATAGGCTCAATGATAAGAAGCTGCAACAGTTTTGTCCAGGCACCTCAAGGAAAAATGAGTTGCCCAGGCCTGGGTGTTGCAGAAGCCACCAAGGTGAACAGATCAATCCTTACCCCATAAAGGAGGTTATCAGCTCAGGGAGACACCACCACCAGGACTGGCCATGTCTCTTCAGGATACCCAGCTGAGAGCTTTCTCCCAGACATAAATGTCCAAGAAAAGTCAGCCCTGGCCTCAGGGATGAAGAAATCTGTTTTCTTGCACCCCACTCTCCCAGAAAGTCATTCTGCCCAAAGGGAATAAGAGACTCTCACCCAAAGCGACCTAAACTTTCTTCACACCCCAAAACACCTCCTCCAATCCTGATATCAAATGTTTTCCTTCTTCCCCCACTTTCTCCCGGAATTTGTGCAGTCTCAGTCATACTCACTAGGACTGCCCAGGCACTTTCATGGTAGCAGGAAACTCCACCTCAAGCAGAACTGGGCTCTGAAAAGAAGCCATTATATTCCCCACAGGGGTGAGGAGTCTGATGGGATACGTTTGATGTCTGTCTGACAACAAAGACTGATGTGTGACACACCTCATCCTACTCTTATCCAGAGCAGCCTGACTGAGATCCTTGGCCTACAGAGACCTTCCTGCTTATCCCCTAGGACACTGGTGTCCCTGTCCATAGCCCAGCCTCCTTGAAATCCTCCTTTTGGGCAATGAGCAGAGTGGGGTGGACCTCTTTCCAGCTCTGGTCTAGATGGGAGGGGAAGGCAGCAGTTCACCCACCCTGAAGGTGTGCCCCACGTTGTTCTCATCTCCGGCTGGCTGAAGGTAGGAAGAAAGGACTGCAAGACATTGTGTCTCAGCCAGAGATCCTATCCTTCCACTTCACATTGACATTGGCAGTCATCCTCAGCCTCCTTTCTTCCTGCTTCTTTAATTTTTCTTTCTCTTTTAAAGATTTTTCTCCCCCCAGCCCCCTCATTCAGGCCTCAGATCGCCTCTGTGACTCCTTGCTGGGTGACAGAGTGGCCTCAGGGGGGTTGTTGAAGGTGATGGGGCAGAGGTGGCTTTTCTTTGCATGGAGGCATGTTCTTGCAAACCAGCCCTCACGTATGTTTCACAACAGGCCAGCTGCCACCAGCGAACAGTGGAGTGCGCCTGCAATCCCAGGCCAGGGAAGACAACGCAATCTGTTTGGCTGCAGAATGATCACAAGATGCATTAAAAGGGTTTTGGTCGTGCTCCAAAAGCTCGTTGAAGGCTGGGGGAGAGGATCCCATTGACATGAACGGGTTTTAGATGAGGGTGGGTACAATTAACCTGTGTGCTTGGGAGCTGCTGCAAACCCAGACGAGTCTTGCGGTTATTACCGTGCGTGTAAGCTGTCCCTAATAAAATAAAGATGACAAACAGGCCTCCTGTGTTTAATAATCTGCAATGACTAATGGATCGTCTGTGTTTGCTAATATCCCTCTCTTACACAGCCTCCTTTTTCTCTAGCTAGCGCCCAGCCCGTCCTGTGTTACCAAAGCCACAGCCAGCTTTCCTGCAAAAGGTGAATTCCTTTCAGAGTCACATTTAATTTGCTGCAAGCTACCCCTTTAAATCCGGGCTTTTACATCCAGTTACTCCAGAGAATATGAGGAATGCCTCTGCTGGTTTTTCACTGAGCCCATTTAGCCTTTTTTGGACAGAGGGAAGCATCTGAGAGGGAGGGCACATTTTTCCCTCTTTGAATCACAGAAGGGACACCACAGCTCATTCCTCATGTCCAGGCTGCTTAACCCTTCCCATATCCAAGCGGCTACTCCTCTGGTAGCATCAGAGCCTCTCGCTACCATGTTGCCTGCTGGCCTGAAAGCCCAGGGAACATACTAGGTACCCTGGGAAACAAAGGTGTGGGGTTTTCTATCCTTTCAGGGCTGTAGCCAAGACAGTTGTTCCCACCTTGATCCCATGGTACAAACACCAGCCCGACATGCAGCCCCCGCAGCTACATATATATATATAAACATATTTTTATATTTTTACTTATAAAGCACCTATCACCATATTGATAAACATTCTTTGGAACCACTCCAATGGAAAACTCAGAGAGATTCTTCTCTCTCCAAAACAAGGAAAGAGTGGTTTGTTTGCTTCCCACTCATTTATCCGCTGCTACAACAGCTGGTCTCCACAGGCTTACTGTACAGCCCTCCGGCTTAGCTTGGTTTTCAAGTGCACTAAATTTGCATCCACGCCACATGACCCAGGCATTAAGCCTGCCCACACGGCTGGCAAAGCGTTTGCTGGTATAAGTTTGGCTGCAGTGACTGACTTTCTGATGATCATAACATTGCTAAGAGACACCCCTGCCTTTTCCTTCTCCTCCTCCTCACGTTCCCACGGCACGATGTGGCATGCCAGATCATCGAGCTGGAGAGCAGAGGGAAGGGTCAGAGCACAAGCTGTGGGACTCGAGTTTTATGTATACACAGAAGGCAACGTAAGTCAGGGCAGGGTTTTTTTGCTCCTAGTGTTTGAAAGCAGGTTAAATTATCCATGTAGGCAGAGCCAAGGATGAAAGCAAAGCAGATCACACAGCTTCTCTCTGCCACCACCCAGAGAGCAACGAAAGCCGGTTATAGATGCTGCAGTTAAAACATTCTCCAAGATGAACTTCGGGTAAGCTAGATGTACTGCTTTAACTGAGATGGTGATTGAGATGCCCGTTTGGTAAAAGCCCTGCTCTTAATAAAAGGAAAATCCCACCTAACAAAACACTGAAAACATCAGAATCTGACAGATGTGCCTGTCTGGAAGACTGCAAAGTGAAATTCCAAAGTAACAATTTTACAGTGAAAGAAACAATTGACTGCAGATGCTACCAACTGTGGGGACTTAGGGAAATACTACATCTCAGCAGAGCCACCTCAGTACCCGCACCTGCACTCCCAGCAGCAGAGAAAACCCGGTGAAGGAGCAGCATTGCCCACCCTGAGACAGGATTAGACCTGCTCTCCTGTCCCATTAGCCTGAGCCGAGACACAGGGACCATCTGAGTGCTCAGGCTACACATCCACTGTCAGTAACACAGCATCTGTGCACCAGACCACTCAACAGCATACATTTCAGGACAGCAGAACATCTAAATTCTACCCAATTAGCCACAGCAATGGAGTTTATGCTGTCATTGTGGGGGAGAACAGGCGGCATGGGGTCCAACACGCAGTTAGCTGGGCACAGGCAGCTCCTGATGTGGGACAAAGCTCTCCAGTCAGTCTGCCAAAAACATTTAACAAATCTGAACCAGAAAAGTGAGTTTGCATCGGTCATTAGTGCCTTGCGTCATGGGCTGGGATTTATTTTTTTTTGATGTGGTTACTAGGAGCCCTGAAACCACAGCCCTGAAGCCCAGGGCACCACCATGGCAAAGGACCTGCCACGTGACGAGCAGCACCGTTACCCTCGCTTCATTCTGGAGAGCAGGCCTTGGAGTGGGGCTATGCGAAGACCACACAGAAGAACAGACAAACCTTGGCTTCTCCAGGGTTTGTCTCCCCTTGCTCCCAGAAAAGCAGAAGAGTCTGTGAAACTTAAAATGTGACAAGGAAAAAAGAAAAAGTCATGAAAAAAAGACCTACATGGTTTAACAGTCCCCAGGATGCTAAGACAGCAGCTGCATGAGGGGACAGAAAACCATCTCTAAATGAAGCAGATGAGCTTCTACAGTTATGATGGTTTCTGCACGTGGTGGAAAGGACAAGAATATTCTGTTTCCCTTGACAGCTTCATCAGCCTATGGGTGTGCCAGGACTCACAGCCACTCCACCAGGAGTTTAACGTTCTCCTTGTCACTGTGCCCAGAGCCAGGACCCCATTCTACACCACCGTTCAAGCACGCACAGTAGAGACAGCCCATATCTCCAGCAGCTCACAGGCTGAGAACAGATGGATCCTGTTGTAAGGAATAAATTGGTTGCCTTTGGAGGAGAGCAGAGCATGGCAGCTGTTGACACAAGATTTCTTTACCCGGAACTGAATTCTGCCTCCAGGGAGGAGTGGGGCAGCTGCTTCTGTGGGGGTCTCAGGCACAGCCACAGCTGCAGCAGGTGGTAGCAGCTCATAGCAAGGTACCACAACATCCCAAGGAACGGAGGACATCTCAGCCCAGACACCAGCCAGATTCCGCATTTGCCGACAAGCACACGTTCACATGTTTGCCAAACATCTCCTTAGGGCAGAAAATACACAGCAATTTACTCCTGATCTGTAACCAAGGCAGGGAACATATTTGTAGTGGGTCACTGGCCACAGATAAAGCCCACAGAGCTCAGATGGGAATTTCCACCAATTTTACATGCCTGGTGATATATCACAGACTTCCATGGTAGAGCTACTGAAACAGGCCAAAGAGAGGCAGACACTCTGATCCCATCAGTGAGGGTCAGGCACCCATGTGTTCCTTGGGAAATCCCATCTCTCTCTTATGAAGACACATTGAGATAGTAATGTGTGCTAAAGCGGCTTTCCCAGCACTTCCCCCCCTCAAGAGTAAAACAAGGTCTCCTCAGAATGTCAAGACGCAAGCAGCCAAGAGATTAATCCCCTCCATGTTCCCACCCCTTTTCAAGGATAGGTGCAGAGGAAATGAGCTGAGAAAGAAACAAGTAAAATAAAAACAACAAATAGGCACAGTCTTTTTCCACATTGAACTGTGACATCCTGGGTCTAGCTAGACTGGAGGTGAAGGTGGTTGTGGTGGACAGCAGACATACATGGCCTAGGGAGGGGCAATGGATTCACACAGCTCAATGATGCTAACAGATGCTGCCCAGCATGGTGGAAGCTATTGTGTTTTCCTACTGGAGAACCAGAGGAGGAATATACTCTGGGATCTCCTTTAGAAGAGGAGAACCTGCTAGAGAATGGCAATGATACTTCCAGCTCTTCCCAGGGGTTTCGATGCTTCCTTTGATTGTAAATAAAGTGAGGCTGGGGCTCAACCTCTGGTCAATGCAGAGAGGTAGATTCACTGTGCTACAAGAGGCAGGAGTCCCTCTGAGCCCCCCACAGTGCTGCTGTGGCCCTAATTACCATTTCTTTAAATCATACACAAAGGCTACAGCCGTTTTTGCAAGCAGGTTTTATTGCCCTGGTATGGGGATGGGTTGAGGGAGCCAAACCTGTGGCGGTTGCACACATAACACCCCCCTGAGCAGCATGGCCCACTGTGTGACCTCCAGCCATGCCCCATCCACTTCTGAGGGAGCTTTGCTCAGCTTCACTGGGCCAGTCATGCATCCAACCAGGCTGGAGACAAACTGGCCTTTTTTCCACTAGTAGAATGCGCAGATGAGACCTTCCTCGCATTCAGACAAGGGAGAAGAGACAGTTCTCGACACGGGTTGAACCCACAAGGAAGGTCAGAAATGACGAGAATAGTGGGGGGGGGGTGAGACGGGGAGGGAATAAAAGTCTTCCTTCCAGTGCCATGAGACAGGCAGGAGATGTGGGCAGAGTGTGGCTGTGCAAGGCAAGGTCAGACTTGCGAGGACAGAGCTGTCAGCTCTCCTGTACTGAGCCAGAAGAGAAACAGCCCATTTCTGAAGGGCCAGTACCCCTTCGTTTCCATCCAGTAAAGCCAGTAATAAAACTGCTATTACAGTCAAAAGAAGGAGCACTTCCTGAAGAAGTGGAAATACACAGCCTGAAAATAGGCAAGTAGAGGAGGTCATACTAGTAAAAACAGCAGCTGTCTCCTGCCTCTTCAGGGAGTAGCACTGGCTAAGCCTTCTCTGCTGCTCCCTTCCCTTCCACTAGGCCAAAATAGAGTTTTCCACTCCTGGCCAGTGTCACACCTCTCTAACAAGGGCAAACATCTGCCCAACAAGTCAATCAGAAATTGGAACACCACCACACTCAGGCTGGTACATCATTCGCTCATATTTTGGCCCATTCTGGGTGTGATTGAGGGTTTGGGGCTTTCTTGCTCTGAAATATGCTGTTATTACCTTCAAGAGTTGGCATGCCAGGAGTTGTAGCAGCATCTTTCCCAAAGCCCTTCTCCCGTACTGGCAGTGTAGCTTTCCAGAGAGCACATGCTTGTACCCGATAACTTACATCAGGTCTCAGAAAGTCCACCAAACTCCTCCAACCATGGCCACAGTTTCACAAGGGGTGTCTGCAGCAATACCTAAGCCATTGTTCTTACCTGGATATTTTTAGCCTGAGTCAGTTCCCTGCTCTGTTTTACTCCCAGCCCCGCAAACTGATGTGGATAAACAGGGAGGCTGGAACAGGGACGTGGCTTAAGCCTCTATCACTGCAGAGAGAAACATTTGGCAAACGTTTCACCAAAAAGCTTCTTTAGTCTGAGTGGGGAGAGTATGGGTATTCCTGAGCAGCACCAGGAAAAAGGCTGGGGATGAAAAGCCACCATTGCACTTGGCCGTGAGCTCTGTGACTGGTAACACGCTCCAGGCTGCTGCAATGGTCCAAGCACCCACCTGTATCAAAGCGGCTTTGTCCAAAGACATGCCCTTAAGATACATGCTACAACTTCCACAGTGATTGCAGCATTTTAGAGATGAAGAAATTACCTTAATTACTTTCCCTGTGCTTGGCTCATTTCCTCATCTTTCTCCTTTTTAACATCACTGAGAGTGGGATCAAGAGACCACCACAGTTTAAAAGCCATGAGATATTTTTCAGTATGGTGGAGTGAGGTTTGTCGGGGTTTTTTGGGAGGTGGAAGATGGTGCATCAAGAGGGAAGACGGACTTGAGCCAGAGTAGATCCCTGGTCCAGACCACCAGATAGCCACTGGGATCACATGAGTGACATCCCTCCTACTGCAGAACTGGAATCAGTGTTGATGAATCCACATGTATGGTGGAAGAGAAGGTGGTATTCAGGCAAGGACTGCTGAGCAAGGTCCCCAAGGAGTTTAAGGTTGCTGAGACTGCAGGGGAAACCTCAAATCAGAGGCCCACCACTCCCTCTGCTCCATGCAGCAGCAGAAATCCGTTGCAGATCCCAGAGGGGCCATGGCTCTGCAGGAGTGAGTGCCAGAGAGGGATGCCTGCTCACCTGTCCTGCCACCGGGCAATCAGGCCAACCCCTTGCAAGTCTTAGAAAAAAAGAAAGAGTAAATCTGTAACCACTGGAACTAGTTGACTCAGGAAGGCATTAATAGATGAGAGATTAGACATGTCCTTAGTTTACCAAGAGCCCTGTTCTTCATAGCAGCCTACAAGTGCTGGTGCTTCAAGCCAAAAGAACCTCTTGTTTTGCAGGCAATTCTTAGATCAGCCCAGTGACCCATAAATCCCCAGATGAATGTTGCTGAAACCATGCCCCATGGCAACACTACACAGCAGAAGGAAGTGCCACTGCTTTGCTATGCCCCAGTCCCACCAAGAAGCCTTCCTCCACAGCTCCCACAGAATGGGCCACACAGAAAATGAATTCCTCAAACATCCGTTACCTTCTCCCTGAGCAAATACCAGGCTGCTGACGGACAAGGGAAAGATACAAATATTTACAGACAAGGTGACAGTGGGAGCTCTGCCAGACATTGTGCCTGTGGGTGCTGCCAGGATGCCTGTGGCATGTGCCTGTTGCAGAGACAGCCCCAGCAAGTCCCAGATTCAGCAGCAAAGCATTTTTTCTTGGGCTGATTTCTAGGCTCTTGGTTTAAAGCCAAGATGCTGATCTGGGCACAGCTAGAGGAGGGAGAAGCAATCCCGTTTAACCTGCTAAGCAGGCCCTGGTTGGATATGCAAGGTTCTCCGGGACACTAGCCTCACCACAGGCCAGCTGGGCCACCGCAACACCCCACACCAGGCACTACTGCCATTATGAGCCTGCTGCCCAGCAGGAAAGGCTGGCACCACTGCAGGGGAGACAAGCAGCCAAAGGAACCCGCTACCCACCACCTCCCAGACACCACCAAATGCCCAAAGCACCCTACTTGGATCAGTCTCTTCCTTGTCCAGCAATTCCTGGAGCTGGAACATCCCCCTGCCCTTACACGGACGAGTGAGGACAAAACAGGCTCCCACTGGATCAAAGGAATGCAAGACAGTTTCCATATTCCAGGAATAATATATTTAAACATACCAGGGAACATTGCCAGGAAGTGGAACCGTGACTGCTAGGATGGTTCTTTGTGTGGTTTCAGCCCAAGCCAAGTAGCTTCATTCTACAGAGATCCCACATTTGGGAGGTAGCATGGGCCAGACAGCACTTCCAGGAGGCAGCATGCATGTGGCTACCCTGCTCTGGAGCTAATTTAATAACATAGAGACTTGGCCAAACCCAGTCACAAAACACTCCTGCCTACCTTTAACTTAGTTGTGGCAACGTAGGCCCCTGCATGCTCATTTCTTCTTTTGGAGACCTAAGAATGAGCATCCTGGGTCAGATGGACTCTCTTTCATTCTAGTTTTTGTCAGCTCATTCATGAATTCTTCTTTGATCTGACCCTTCCAGCCATCCAAAGCCTCAGGACAGTTTCCTGGGTTTTCTCCTTTTTCCAAGGCTGGAAAGCAAATTGCATTGTGATGAGGGGAATGTTAGCCAGAGAAGCAGAGCCTGCCTTTGATGCTTAATGGGGAGAATTTCACCCAGCCTTGCCTCAACAAAGGACGATATTCCTCCCAGATTTACAGCAGGAAACCGACATGTTAGAAAAAACCCCTACCTGCTAGGGTGTTCTTGTCACAGTTGATCGCCCTCCACTTTCTGCTTTTCATTCCCTAGCCTAGCACTATGCTAGAAGCACCACCTCACTGAAACATGCCAAGTTATTTTTCCAATTCCTGTCCTTACCAGCCCCAGGAAATCAGCCGTGATATTGCTTTCACATATCAGATTTCTTGCCTCACTCACTCATGGCAACAAAAAACATATAGCGAGAACACATCCTGCATAGCCCAACAGGGAGGCACAAGAGGGCTGATCCAGGCAGGGATGGACACAGGCCATGGGGAGGTTTGGGGCAGAGCAAAGGTTTTCTTTACCTTCTCCTCCCACCAAGCCTGTGCTCCATATGGGCACCGAGTGGCTTGCACACATACACTCCTCATCTGCAAACACAAAGATCACAGATAGGGAGAAATCCACCTCCACCTGCTTTGATGGGGAGGGCTTAAGACACATTATTCCTGCAGCCAGGGGGATCCTCGATTTATTCCAACACTGCAGGCAGCACTAGCTGTCTCTCCCCCTTACATTTCCCCCACTTCGAACTACACTTGTTTGCTGTAGCACTACAAAACTCTTCTCCTTTAAGCACCCCTGCAATTCGAGGCCAAGGGGATAAGCCTGTTTTCCCTGGCCCAGCTCTGCAGAATTTTCTCCTGTGACCAGCACAGAGACTGTCTGCAGGCAGCTGGAACCCTGGCTGAGCCTCCTCCTCTCTCTATTCCTTTCCTCTACTCCTCCAGCACATATATGGCTGCAGAGCCCTGCAGAGCAAAGAGCCCCAGAGGTTCACAGGGCTTGAAAAACATCCACTCCGGGGGCAATGGCTTCGAGCTGGAGTCAGGGCTCCTCCACACAAGGTGTTACACAAACATGAGTAAAGGCCATTGTCTGTCTTGAGCAGCTTGCAGCAGAGATGGCCAAGAAGGAGCTTTTTGTAAAGCTGGTGTAATCGTGATATATCTGTGCTACGCAACATGTCCAGCTGAGGTTGTAGGGACAGAAAATGCCTCTTCTGCAGAGCTCAGCAGGCTTCAGCCTGCTCCCAAACCCACTGATCTTCCCAGGGCATTGACTTGTTGCCCAGTTCCTCATTGCACTGGGCAAAGTAACTCAGACAACCTCTGTCTGCATGTCAATGTGTCCATCCGTCACAGCATCTTCTTAACCTCCTTGGGACCCCAAGGGAAACCATCTCTCAGTCACATTACTGTGCTGCTGAGGAATGCTGAAACTGGGGGGTACCACCACACCTCTGGCCGAACCTGTGAGGAAGCAGCATGCCAACGTCACGTGCTGGCATGTTGCCCCCCCACCTTGCACCCATTTGGTGGGCACCCACCTGCCCACCCCTACACTGCCTGCCTTGCTATACCTCTACAGAGCTGCACAATGGCTACTTAAGCAAGGATTGCATCATTTTAGCTGAGCTCAGAGTCACTCAGCAAACGGGGCTCCTTGCAGGACTGCCTTATCTTGCAGATTTGGTAGGCCCAGGGTATGCACACATTGGCATATCAGGGCAGACAGAGGACAAGGGGTGCCCTCAAGGCTCCTGTTTCCTTCTCTCTGTTGTGCTTTGGAAAGAATTGGTCCCTTTTCATAGCTCCTACAGTGTCTCAAAACCGATCTACCTGTCCAGTCCATGGGAGAAACTGCCAGAAGACCCCAGACCCTTTGCTCCACCTTGCCTCTTACAGGGCATAAGAGGAGCAAGGAGGAGACGGGCCATCTGCTTTGCCTGCTCACAAGCCCACGCTGCAAGCCTCTTACCTGCACACCCCACATTACAGCAGTTTACCAAACACCAAGCAGGAATATTCACTAGCACGATGCTAACATGTGATAGCATAATTCCTACATCCTTCCTGCCATGGGTGAAGCCAGGGGAGAGAGGAGAGAGGAGGAAGCTGCCACCACCTGCGTCTTTCACCAAAGCAATCCATCTCTCACCAGCTATCACTCAGGGCACCTGTCCTCCCAGTGTCCTTGCTCCTTTTTTAGCTCCTCTGTAACCAAACAGAGCCAGGTGGTTTATTTACAAAGATTTCTCCGGAAAGACACAGGGATATTTGTCTCCCACAGAGGGACTCCCCCTTTGCATTGTACCTCCCTCTGGTTGTGCGCACCAAGAAAGCGCTGGCAGTTGAAGACTTGTGTACTCGCACATCACACAGCTTCTATGATTAACCAGACTAAATTACCCTGCCCGAGGAAAAGTTTTTCAGCCAAGCATCATCTTTCTTCCTTCAGCACAGATCCTCCAGCTTGCAATTTCACTCAAGCAGGCAAACATTACGTGCAGGGCTCCAAGGACAGCAAACAAATGTCACATTTTCCCTCTTCCCCCTCTACTCAAGGCTGAACCGTGCACAACACCCAGGTGCCATGGCACAACATGCCAGGAACCTCTCCAGAACTCCTCAAAGTGGGGCTCATAGGTGTGTACATCCATAATGCAGGAGACGAACAGACACCCCCTCCCCCCCCATCAGTCAATCCTTTTCTTGGAGCACTGACTCCATTGGCATTTTCTCCCTCCCTCCTGCAGAAAGCCAAACTCTGGCTGTCCTTTTTGTCAATCCTTGTCACAGAGGAAGGAGACACTGTCCTAGGGTCTACTGTAAGAGATGATTCATTCACTCTGAGCCTTAGCTTCTTCTTTTAACAAAAGGATGGCCTGGTCCTGCTATAAAATAAAAGACTGACTCCATGCAGCACACGTTTGCCAGAATTGGTTGTCACTGACAACCGAATGGAAGATCAGGGACATCACCTCTGTTTTCATTTATTGCCTTAAAGGCAACATTCCTCCCTTTTGTTTCACCCTTTGCACACACAGAGACAGGCAAGTCTTTTTCACATCATCTAGTTGACATCAGTCACTGGTTTCCATGTCACCTGGCAAGTTTTACAGGCCATATGACTAGAAGCTCTTTGAGGACCAGGCAGCCCTTAAGAAACCCAGCCAGGCCCTACACCAAAGGGCCAAACGGTGCCAGCCCAGCCCCAGAACACCAACCCCAGGGCTAAAGCGGGCTTTCTGCAATGTATGAATGCAAAGCCTGAACAGCCCAGTCTCACATCAGGACAGAGGAACCACATCCCATCAAGGTGAAGACATCTAACACACACACGTCATCAGCTATCAATGGGGGAAAAAAAAAGCAGCAGAGAGGGTGGGACTTGACTTGTGCAAATATACCTAGGGAGGGCTAGTATAGAAACGAGGAGGTGGAGCTCTGTGGTCAGTCATAAAAGGAAGATGTGATTTGGGTCACTGCACGTCGACTCCAGACAGATGTCACAACCCACCATGCTCAGGACTAGGCAAACACGGCTGCAGAGCCCTGTCAGTGTAAATCAGCCTTGCGTTCATGCAAGTCAACACAACGATGCCAGGTTACATCAGAAGACACCCTCCCAAACATGAGAAGAAACAGTGCAAGAGGGTTGTTTGAACTAAGATTGCATCATTCTGCGCTGCATAAAAGCTGGGCTCTGGCAAGTCCGGGAACAGCTGCCAAGGAAATCCTGGAGCTGCTTCAGGGAGGATCCAGGAGTTTAACCCCCACAACCAGAGCCTGGGATTTTGATGCTGTTCCCATCACACTGAGTGCCAAAGGTGCCTCAAATCCATCCACACCATCCCTATAGACAAATCCCAAGATTTATCCCCCAGAGGCCTCACTGCTGATTAAACAGCAGCAGCATTAGGAGCAACACAGCTCAGTACCACACCATGCAACAACGACTGGTGTAGGATGAGAAGCTGAAGAGTAAAGCTACCTTTCCTCTCCAGCCAGGACACCTCCAATAACACCATGGTCTACACAGATACTTCAGAGTATCCTCTCGAGCCTTTGAAACAGCAAGTTCAGCTTCATGAGTGTCAGCACGAAAACTTGGCCTAGAAAACATCACCAAGCAGAAGTTAAAGCTCACTGAGTCAGACATGACTTTCCCTGCTTCTGTTCAGCAGCTAATGCAACTCAGGACTGCAACAGTATGGACAGACCAGGACAGCAATGGGACAGAACCAGACCTGAACTAAACAACTGACAAACCTGTCTCTGGAAGATGGGAAAGTCCTGATCCAGTGGTCCATCTACAGGCAATCAATAACTGCTGGCGTGCACCAGTTGTGGTCTGCTCATCTGGCCTCTGAAGCAGACCACAGGGAAGAAGAACAAGTACTGGTGATGGGTTAGGTTGCCTGGCAGCAACCAAGTACCTCAACCTTTACACAACTTGGTGATGTTAAGAGTGACAGCTTGACAAAGCTGATTAACTCACTACAGGTTCATCTGATCTCAGCTCCTGAGGGAACTGGATCCTCTCACAGAGCCTGCAGTGGAAAGATGGCACCAATCTGTCCTGGAATATCTTCCCCAAATCTCACCTCCCATCTCACAAGGACAGCCCTGCTCTAAGCATTTAGGTATCTGCAGGAGCAGGTGGCCAGCTGCTAGAGCTGCACACACAGCCTGACCTGCTCTTCCCACCTCCATCAAAAGCAGCCAGGACACATCTCTGATTGCCAGGTGGAGAGCACAGACCCACCACATCAGAGAGGCCTCCTACTCTAGGAGGTCCAAGAGAATAAAAGACAGAGACCTTCCTATGCAAACAGTAGAGGGAAACAGGACTAAGAGGAGCTGCAGAGTTAAAAGAAGAGGCAGATACTGTAAATTTGCTAAGTATCTTACTCCCAAGCGAAAATCCCTCCTGCTTCTCACATTAATCAGGGCACTTAAAACTAGTCCCAACCAGCTGCTCCCACTTCCTTTGTCCAGCTCTTCTTCAAACGCACAAGCAGCCCACTAAGAAACAGAGCAAATACGTGCAAAGATTCGCAGACAAAAAAAAAAAAAAGAGACCTTTGGAAAACACCCCGTAGAAGCAAGCACCCCTCACCCAGCACAGAGGCAGCTGTGCTTTACAGTAGGACAGTTTCCAATGTTTTCCTTCTCTATGCAGAGGAGGGATTTCCTGTCCTCCATGGCAACAACCTTGCATTTACTGAAGGAGGCTGTGCCAATAATCTCTGCAGCAGAATGTAAAATTTTAAAGTGGCACTGCCTGTAAGCTCAGGGCTTCAATTTGCTGATGTTTTCCACACCCATGGTCCAAAACTACTCTGCTGCCCTCCTTAAAAGGTTTTTGAGTGGGGTAGATCTCCACTGCTGCACTGCCCACGCAATAGGAGCTATTAGTTTCTCAGGCGCTAGTGATGGAAATCTTTCTGAAGAAGCCACCAACCACCATGACCTCCCAGCAAGATCTGACTACGCATCTTCCAAAGGACAAGTTTTTCCTAACAAGTAATGGTTCCCAGTTCAAAGGTGGTCCCCATCATGCTGAGAGTCCCGGATTTAGGTGGGCCCGGGTCTTTCTACCACAGGTTTAGAATGACAGCCACACTGCCCTGAAAGGGAAGACTTACTGGGCCAGTGCTAGTTCAACAGTTTCAAAACACAGCCACGCTAAGCTAAGCCTCCCTTCTCCTCTCCATGCCTTCTAAGTTGCCCTTGCACAGGCCTGCGTGCTTTTCCGTTCCAAGAACACAGATTCAGTGCACTGACTTGGCAAAAAGCCCGTCTCCATTTTGGCCCATCTCATTCCATTTTAGTGAGTTACATCAGCTTGGCACGAGGCCACGCGAACATCAGGACCAGCCCAAGGGATGCAATAGGAACAAAACAGGAGGGGAAGTGAGGCCATCCTCTTTCAGTGGCAGCGAGCTCGTGATGAAACTACATCCGTTGCTGCCTCAAATTTAATCAGTTGAGTTAACTTTACTAGAACATCTCCTCTACTAACCTGCCCATTAAATTCTTATGCCTAATGAGGATTTGTTTAGCAAGGCCTTCATGGAAGAGCTGTTCAAGAAACAGCTGGAAGCCCCTCACTGAATTATAGCACACTGGAGGTATATACCCTTCCCCAACCCGGCCTTTTAGAGTCCCCGAGAGGGAGTAGAATGAACTGGGTCTAAACTAAACCAGACACAATAAAGGAGTACCTTGTTTCCAAAGCAGATAATAGGTCAGCATTAAACAGGAACCTTATACTTCTTTTTTTAATCCCTTATTTTATACCAGTGAATCAGACTCTCAGGGGCATTTTCCCACACAGAACCAGCTTAGGAAAAGTTTTTAAGTAACAGCAAATCAACATTAAATACAGGAAGCATAAAGGGAATGAGAATCCCTAAACTGATGGGGAAGACTTCTACAGCCTTACTCAGTGCTCTCTACCTTTGAGCGCTGACAAGAAGCTAAAACATCAGCAGAGAAGTGTTCACAACGTATTCCCACCTGCCCAGGACTCCACTACTACTCGCTCTTGCAGAAAGTGACCTTGCAATTTCACTGCCAATGAAAACGGACCCATGGAAGAGAGCACTAAAAGTCCTTTAAACCGACACGTTTCACCGCACTGGAGGGGAGGCAGAACAGTCATGCTAGCAGTTACCACGTCTCCACAGAACAGCAGTAAACCACAGCCAAGGGACAGCCAAACTAAAATTACAAGCACTCATTTGAATGCTTCCAACAGTGACGGATTGAGACAGCAGGAGCCCTGGAGTGGAATTTCAGATCCAAGTTAAATTCCTGGCTCCGACAATAACTCCCTGTGGAACAACAGGCAAGTCACCTTTTCCACACTCTACCTGAATCCCTTCCTCTAAAATAGGAACCATTCTTGCTTGTCTGTTCAAGTTACAAAGCAGTCCTAGCAGGGGTTATTTTTAGCACACAAGCACAAAAACCCAGCTGAGCTGGACTCCGATCTCAGCTGGGCCTTCTTATTGGCTTCGTGATAGAAAAAGTAAACAAAAAGCAAGGCTGAGCCTACACCAGAGCTCGGCCACTGAAAAGCATTCTGATAGGATGCTTTTCTGATGCCATTCTGATAGGAACCACAATTCTCGAAAAACAGTGAGCTGCAGGTCCAAAGTTGGGGCCGGACAACAACCTAAAGGATTAAAATGCATCACCCGTGCCTGTATTCATTCACTGGTGACCAGCGAGCTGCAAACAGACGGACATCAAATCCATTTTGGATATTCCACTGTCACCAAGTAATGACACAGGCGTTTCTTAAGATCACAAGTTGAAATAGGTCACAACTGCGCTCTCAGACATAGCAGCAAGTGCTGGCATAGCAGCAAACTACCGAAAGCTACACCCGAGAAAGGGAACTCTGCAGAACTCATTTCTTCACACCATAAACAAGCCGCTCCTCACAATCTTTTGAGAAAGACTGCAACTGTCAGAAACTATTAATACCTGCCAAGAGCACCTTCCTGGCTCCCGGTTTTGAGAAATTCATATTTGTTGCTATCAGAAGCATAGCATATGGCTACAAAACTGCTCAGGGCCTCGGATCAGAGCGCCCCTACAGAATGCGCAGTCATGAACAAACAGGATGGAATGCAGAGGAGCTGAATAAATTGGGAGCACGTTAAATATAATAAGAAAAACCCAACACACCTAGTTGTGATGAATCTCTAATTAAAACATCAGTAGTCATCTCAAGGTAAGTCAGACTGCAGCTGAATTTCTGCCTCCAGTCAGGCCGGGGTGTTAAACACAGTTTCTCAGGCTTGTGAAGCTGGTCGTAGGTGCAGAACCACTGTGTCAAGCACAGATTAGACAATAACTAGCATAGAAAGTCCGTGTTCATAGCTCTTCCTGGCTTTTTGTATCCAAGAGGCACAGAAACTATTCTCTGCTTGGTTTACCAGCCTTAGAATCAGTGATGTGTCTTCCTAGAACCATGAGTATTTCATAAAACAGGGCAAACCAGCTCTTTTTATAAATACATACAACCCTTAATTATTCCTTTTCCACGGCTACAAAATCCTGTTTTATTGCACCACCTGAAATCACCATTTTGTGCAACCGGACACATTTATGAGCCTCTCTTAGGTCATCAGGTTGGTTCCCATCTGCAGTTTTCCAATATCCAGATACTGCAAACTCCCTAAGTACAATCATCACCTGTTCCACCTACCACAAAGATGGTCTCATTTTAGCACGTCTGACCTGCTGCAAACACCATACCAAGCCTGCAGCCTTCTGCATCCGGCTCTCCTGCTGCTGGTTTCTCCTGGGTTCGCACCATGAGTGAGATCCACTGCTCTGTGTCTATCTTAACTGTTAGATCTGGTCCACTGGAAATAGCAGGCCAGATCCCTGCAGCCCCCAACGACTCGGTTTCTAGCCCAACTTGCCTGCCCCAGCGCTCACCATTGCTTCTCTGTCACAGTATTTACCTGCATCAACACCACCACATACAGCTGGATGCCTACCAAACCGTAGTAGATTGAACCACTAGTTTTCCCTGACCTCATTCAAATGGTCAAAGAACGGCCATCTGATGTGAAGCACCACACGCCACAGTCACCGTTGCGGTGATGAGGCTGGTGCCTGTTCTCAAAAGCCAGTTTGCAACCCCTAAACCAGAGCAATAGACTAAATAAGGGTAAGCTGCTTTACAGATGTGATCTGTAAAGGCACACTAGAGTCAATCTTTGTTTGGGTTGTCTATGAAATTCTGCTCTCACCCCCTCCCAAGCAGTAATATTTTAAGTCTCAGCAGTATTTCTAAAGAAAAAAACAAAACCCGAACAAAGAAAACATTACAGAAGTTATTTTTACCGTGAAGATAACCTGCCTTATCACACTGACTTCCCTACTGGGAGCATAAGCAAAAGGTCCCCTTCAATCCCTCCCCAAGACAGGAGTCAGACACCCCAAGTGCCAGCACATGGTGTGGACAAAGGCTTCGCAAGGGTCCCCCGAGACTGGGGAGGGGAAAGGCTGTCCTGGCCCCGGTGCTGCTGTTGAGGATGGACTGGAGGCACCAGGGGACATTTTCCCGTTTTCACCTCTAATCTTTCCAAATTCCTAAAGTTTTCTGGTTGTTGAAAAACTTCATAGAACCTGCACAAATGCAGAAAGCCAGTAAAAGCAAAACCAGCTACACCTGCCAGAGGGAGGAGGGGACTGACTACTGTATAACATAGTTTCCTTCATATTTAATCTGCTGAGGCCTTATTCGAGGCCCCGGTAAAAGGGAAGTCAGTCCCAGTCTCCAGTCACATTGCAGTAGTTAAAGAAATATTTCTGTCCTTCCTCTTGAAGAGACTGTTCACATATGCAGCTAATTTCTCTTCGTATCAACATATGTCCAGCTGCCAGGTAAGAAAATGGGGTATGCAGCAGCCTTTCCAGTACTTCATTACGACTCAGTCTGAAGGTAAACATGTACAGTTAGTTATGAGCAGCCATCCCAGCCTGCCACCCACTGGCCTCCAGGAACACGATCTGGGCTGCGACTAGTGTTTTCCAAGTCCATGTTTCAGACATTGGAGCCGACTGCAATGCACTCTGCTGGCACAGCTGACACAAGACAGCTTCCTGCAGAGCAAGCATTATCAGCAGGGACTGCTTTATAGCTACCTTTTCTTGTGGTTACTGGGAATAACTAACTGTAGTAACCACAACATCAGTATAAAGCCATAACTACATCCACCCACAGTCTTTTGCATACTTTTAATCTAATCAGACTGAAGTATTAATCCAAGACAAGCCATGTCAAGAATTCAGAGTGCAAGTGTCTCATGAAAAAAAGACTCTAAAAGAATATTAAAAAAAAGAAAAAGGAAGAGTTCTCACGTAACTTTAAACACACTTACCAGCAGTGCACAAAGCCCACAATGTTCTAGAGTGCTTCTAGAGCAGGGACATAAAGCGTCATTTGTCATGTTGACACTAGCTGCAGCCTCTCTGAGGGAAGTAAAGGAAGGCCTTTGAACTGAGTTGAAGTAGTTTATCCTAAACTTAGGCAGAGCTCAGCTTCTTCAGACTCAGCCCAAAGGCAGTCAGGTAGAGGCTGCGAGTTCCTTGCTACCAACTTTGATTCACAAAGACCACCCAGCTACTGGAACTAGGTTCAGAAAAATCCCAGCATCAAACAAAGTTTTACTGTGAAACAGCACAAGCAAGGTCCTACTTCTCCTACGCCAATAGGTGCAAAAGCTCATGAATCAACCATGGCTTCTGAGAGCCACAGCCCACTAGGAGAAACTCACCCTGGCACAGCAGGCACACCAGCAGGGCTTAGGGTCCTCGGCCTGCTCTTCTTAGAATGAAGCTGTCAGAAGTGAGAACAAGAGGCACAGAGTGCCTTTTATGACAAGGCAAAGCTTTGCCAGCATGAATTGTCCAGTCTGGGACCGCTAACTGTCCCAGGACAATTGACTACATATGACATATATTACACATCTGTCCTAAGTGGCAGCAATGCTACCTGCCAGCTGTCTTCTATATAGGGGCTCCATATGCACACAATGTGTTTATGTGGCTGCTGCTGGAACTGAGCTATTTTGGCACAAGCGAGCATGGACTCCAGAAACCTTAGTCAGCCTCAAGCTGAAATTGTTCCTGTCAAACAAAAGGTAAAAGGAGACAGGACTCAATCATTTTTCAGCTGGGCTGCTGCAGGATGGGGTGGGCTGGTAAGAGCTGCTCATGGGGTACCAAAAAGGAAAAGCAATAGGCCACGGAAAAGTCCATTATTGAACAGCACTTAGATGCTGCCACTGAGGTGCCTGCTCTCACAGCTTCTCTCCTTGAAGCTGCTTCAGGTGGTCTGCCCAGAGCAGAGCCACAGAGCCTATTTCCATCAGGATTGGCAATTTAGTTACAACAAGTTAAGAAAAGCTCAGATACTCTCTTAGAGAATGGCTCACTGACCTATACCCACATGAGCTCCAGGGGAGGAGTAATTTGTGATAGTTCTGTGCCCAAAACCTCAGTTTATCATTTTACATCCCACACAAAGGCTTCCCATTCAACAGCTTGATGTATCAGACATCTTTATTTGCTGTATTGCCCAAGTGTACAAATAGTGAATGTAGTTATAGAAATTCAAAATATATTGTAGTAGAAATCTGTCTGGGAAGTGGAATGTTAAGATATTTACTTTATAAAATTACTACACTTATATAAGTCACTCCCACTTGCAAGTTTTAAATATATCAGGGCTATGAAGAGACAGATTACTTTATGATCCCGCAAAAAAGGAGTTCTTCTCAGCAAACATTTTCTGCTTGATGAAGTCTGTCAACAGCAAATTGATTTCTTACATTTGACTCATTTTGAGTTATCAACCAACAGGATGTTAGCTACATCCAGACAATTCATAGACAATTCAGCTCTCATTTATACCAAGAAAGTCAATGTATCACTGTCAACACATTTAAGTATTAGTCAAACAATCTCAGTGACAATATTTATTTTAAGCTAATGAAGTCAAGCCAATAAGTTGCCCCTGGCCATTGAGTGCAATTGATGCTTTTTTTTTCCCCTTCACATTTTCAGAGTAAGGCGCCTTAGTTCTTGAACAAGTCAATACAGCTTTGCAGGAGAGACACGTTGTTCTGGAAAGGAAGAGAAAGCGTTTCAGATGAGTATGACCAACAATTTAAATCCTGCCTTCCACAGTGAAGTAGCTTCCAAAACAGTAGTTCTATCCCAGCATTGTCACAGAGTACAAAATCTTAAAAGCTTATACTGCAAAGACAAGCATTGAAGCAGTAAAGTACCAAAACCAGATCATACAGTCTATAATCTGCCTCTCCCTGCAGACCTGCAACCACGACTCACAGTCTGTGGAAGAAGCAAGTTTTCTAAGTGGGTCAAACTGGGCAGTATTGTCAAACCTTTTCTATATCATGTTCATGCTCTGCACTTAAGTAGTTACCTGTGATGAAGTCAAGGACTCTCAGGGAGTGGGAAGTTAGACCTTTGTTCTTCAAAAGACGCTGAAGATGCACAGTCACCTCTTCCTGAGTCTCCTACTTTGTTCTCTACACTAAGTTAACAGACCCTGTATCCTGTGTACACTTTCCTGGATTTAGGTGGCAGTACGTGCTGTGGTCCCGGCAGCCTACCACAAGGCTGTTCAGTGAAGCTTGGCAGAAGCTGCTCCAAAGCCAGCATCCCCCTTCACTGACAAACCAAATGAGAAGGTCTGACAGCTAAATCACAAGCTGCAGAACATGCTCTCACAACACTCAGGGTTACCTGAGGTAGCAGGAGGGGTCAAACCCCACAGATGTGGCTGCCTGACAGGAAGTTTGGTGAGCCATTGTGTACTGCCTGCAAAACAGACTTCTCACTTACAGTGCCACAGGCTGGTGTCCTAGGAGCAGACTGGAAACAGATTTTCCACACAGGACAGATAGTCAGCATTTGCTCTTTGTATGCACTACCAACAACCTTTCACTTCCTTCCCTTCCCCTCTTCAGATTTCAGCTAAAGAGCTCAGCTGTTCTATTTTACACTTCCTAGTTTTAAAGGAAACCCAGCAAATCCTCCAAGTTACACAGTTACTTGCTTCTCTCAAGCTATGCCTGTTAAATTCCAAAAAGAACACACCTTTGCATGTTTTATTTCCAGTTCTGCCATTTCAACTAGGTTTTTGCGGAATGCTGTTATTCTCTTCTGCTTGAAGCTTATCAGTTCTGTTGGGAAGAAATGCAAGACAGTAATGTCAGGCCTAGATGAACCTTATTTATAAGCCCCTAGTGTTTGCATCCAGTAGCTGAATGTCAGATCAAGACCAGGATTGCATAAGGATGTCCCTTCAGCATAAATACAACAAAGCCTGGTTTACCTTGTTTTGCAGATTCTGAAATCTTTTCAAACTTCTGACAACAATCCTGTTGATGTGCCTCAGCCAGCCTGACATCCTTGCTCTTTAGCCTGGCTTTATCTAGAGCTTTGTTGGAGTTCTCATAGTCAACAAGAGCCCTTGTACGTCTGTATAAAAGATCCTGAAAGTAGACACAAACAGTGCAAAACCTTAGGAGAACTACTTCCCCAACTGAGGTTACAATTACCTTAGCACCAGGAGGTTTCACTTCTTTCAGCACCAATTTTGCTTCTTCATCACTGCAGTGGTGAGTTTTCAGGACAGCCACTTGTGCCTTAGTCAAGGAAGTCAGAGGACTACTCTTGGCACAACTTCTTCGCTTAAAGTAGCTTTATCCTCACTATCAATACAGACTAGGGGATGAGGTATTAGAAAGCAGCCCTGAGGAAAGGGACTTGGGGGTGCTGGTGGATGAGAAGCTGGACATGAGCAGGCAGTGTGCATTTCCAGCCCAGAAGGCCAATTGCATCCTGGGCTGCATCAAAAGAAGTGTTGCCAGCAGGTCCAGAGAGGTGATTCTGCCACTTTACTCTGCTCTGGTGAGACCTCACCTGGAGTACTGTGTGCAAGGCTGGAGCCCTCAATATAGGAAGGACATGGACATGATGGAGCGGGTCCAGAGGAGGGCCACAAAAATGATCAGGGGGTTGGAGCACCTCTGCTATGAGGACAGGCTGAGGGAGCTGGGTCTGTTCAGCCTGGAGAAGAGGAGGCTCTGGGGAGACGTAATAGCAACCTTCCAGTACCTGAAAGGGGCCTACAGGAAGGCTGGGGAGAGTCTGTTTACAAGGGCCTGTAGTGACAGGATATGGGGCAATGGGTTTAAACTGAAGAAAAGCAGATTTAGATTGGATATTAGGAATAAGTTCTTTACAATGAAGGTAGTGGAGCACTGGAACCGGTTGCCCAGGGAAGTGGTTGAGGCCCCTTCCCTGGAGACATTCAAGGAGAGGCTCGACAAGGCCCTGGGCAACCTGGTCTAGTTGGGGGGTCCCTGCTGACTGCAGGGGGGTCAGACTGGATGACCTTTGAAGGTCCCTTCCGGCCCAGATGATTCTATGATTCTATTCTCCAAGGTGAGCCTCTCTATCAAGAGGGAATAGCACTTTCTGAACTCCCTCAGCCTACTGCTTGTAAAGGCTACACTATTATTTTAGTAAAGACCTGACAGCTTGACTGCAGCACTAGACTAACCTAGACAAGAAAACCAATTCCTTCCTAGTCCAGCAGCACAGTCTTCATATCTAAACAGCCATACACCACAGAGGGAGCTCGTGGTGAATGTTTCAGGGTACCTGACATTAGAGGTATGACATTAGATGAAGAGCTCCATCCTAGGTGGAGGTCATCCTAGAGACCATTTCTCAGCAGTCATCCCCTTGCCAAGTCAGGTATTGATTAGAAAAAGAGTGGCTGGCAAGGCTTTTGTAACCACACCATTCTATCAAACCCCACTTGGTAATCCAGACTCCAATTGCCTTCACCTGTTACTGCATATTCATAAATGAAGTACTTTAAAAATCATGAAGTAAATCTTAACTACTAATTAGCCATCATTGGTTTTACTGAAAAGTCACAAGTACTCAGGCAAGCAGAGGGTTAGAATGCCACTGCAGACTCAAATTCAGTTTGCTCTAACTTACCTACAAAAATTTAAAGAATTCTTCCTCTCTACATGCCAAAGAAAAACTGGTCAGAGATCTTAAACAGCCCTTCCATAGGTGGGCTGGACTGCAGCTAGCATCAATATATAGTTTCTAAATTCTGCTGTGGTTTAGGAATGTCAGGTTTCTTAGAAGAAGGTCCCACCTTCCTGTCTTCTTAAAGTACAAAGAAGATCATTAGTGAATGATGATGCCCATAATAAAACTAAGCTTCAAAAAGAAAGCTGTTCTTACCTTAGCAGCTTCTATATTGACCATGTAGTACCTCAACAGTTCAGAGAGCTTCAAGTCTTCATCAGATGAAACTCTACTCTCTACCTTCTGCAGAAGAGACCAGAGAGCTGGTGTGTAACAGAAAACAGCAACATCTGGATTCAGAGATTCTCCCCCGCACACCACTCCCCCCGCTCCCCCCTTAAGTTTCTCTTACCCTGAGTTTCTCAAAGAGCTCAGCAACTTTCAACAAGTACCTGGGGGTGGGGAAAAAGTGTATAAATAAGTTTAGATACTTTCTTAGTGTGATAAATGCCAGGAAACCTAGAAGCCTCAGGCTGGAGTTCACTCTTGCATACACACCCAGCCAGGGGCTTGAAAAGAACTCAGGTTTAGGCAAAGACATGATCAAAAGGCTCAGTGCAAGAGGTGCCAGATTGCAGCCTAACAGACTAGTACAGTTGAGCAGCAAGATACCATTTAAAGTAACAACACTGACCTCTAGAGCACAAAGGTCTTGTGGAGAATTCCCTGCTACCCTCCAAGGGATAAACTGTCTTGTTTATTCAGCTACATATTGTTTTAACAGGGTCATCTTAAATTGAGAGCAAAGTTCAGTGGGGTGGAAGAATTCACCTCAGAAAAGGTGACTAGGTTTGCATAGCTTAAAACCTATTCTGGAACTTCAAAGGTCTAGAAAGTAGTAGTGGTAGGTAGGTATTTTATATATATAGATATAGATATACACACACAATAGTACTACTGTACTATACTGGTGGTATTTAACAGCACTCCCATATTCTCTGGGAGACTGATCTGAAAAAATTCAGGAACGTTCCTGTTTAGAAGGAGCTTTGATGACCAGCACAATTCAGCTGTACGGCACAACTAGAAAGGTATCAGCTAGTTAAGAGTCAGATGTAATTAATAGTTTTAGCTTTGCCATACCAGGAATGTCAGAGGATAGAAAGTTTTGATGCTGCTTACTTGCAATTCAAGACACTCAAACCAGCAGTGACTCAATCCCCTGGATTTTACAGAAGGAACTTGATATTCCCAGGCCCAGGATATGTTTATGAACAGCTAGAATTGCTTACTTTTTGATAACTGTAGGTTCTTCTAATGCCAGGCTGTTCAAGCAAGCTGAAGTATAAATATAGTCATCTGCAACATCTGCAAGAACAAGACAAGGTTTTCAGAATGAAATCAGCAAGACTGCAGAGTCTTTAGAAAGGTCTTTGAAAAGATTCACTTTTATGAGATCTTGTCATCTTATCTGCTTTTGCACATGCATCCTTGATTCTGTTGTAGTAGTTCACAAGAAATGTCTTCTCTTGCTCAAAGAAGTCTTCTACTTCCTGAAAGACAGTATGACCCATTCAGTCAGTCACATTACTGCAGAATACAAGCTCTTCTCTCTTTTGGCAAAGGCCAAAGGAAGAACCAAAACCACCTGAGCATTATGCCCATTTTCTCGGTGGAAGAGCAGAGTGCAAGACAAGATCCTAAGGCAAGGGTTTGAAAAGTTTAGTTTTCATGAAGTGAAGATGGACCTGACGCTGAACTATTTAACACTGCAGGTTGTCTGAAGCAATCAGTAAGTTGGTAGCCCTAAGGGATGTCTGATAGCAACTGTTGGAATTTTACTTCCCAGGTCTGCTGCAACACAGTATCTAAGCAGCTTACAAGCTTACTTCACATCCACACTAAACATCACATGCATTGCAATGTTCCATGACATTGCATTTAGGACAGCAACATTATTAGAAAGAGCTACCATGGAAACATTATAGAAAAGCTGAAGCTGGACTAGTTACAGGAGTCTTTGTTATTTGATCTAAGCTAGTGCAAGCAAAAACCTATAAATCATGTCTACATTGGAGCTCTGAACAAACAAAAGCCACAAGCATCTTTGCTGAAGGTGTAATAGGTATAATTCCTTCCTCACCACCAGCATCTTGTGTTAAGGCAACTCTTGTGCATTCACTAGAAGCTTTGAACGTACACTTTTTAAAAAAGCAGCCTATAGCTTCAATGTCTTATTTATACAGAAGTCAAAATTAACATAGGCTACTCTGCCCAGCTTCGGACAGCAGGCACATGGAAGGTTAGTGTCAGTAACTGAGCCTCATGCACATCAGGCCTGAAGCAGACATAACTAATGACCCTGAAGCAGAAAGCAACAAGCAATCAGGACTGGGGTGAGAGAAACCAACTACCTTACCTTGACTCCAGAGAAAAGGACTTCATCAGCACTCTTTACCACGCTTTTTAAAAAGCCACCAAACATCTCTTTTGTGTTTTTCCTCCGAACACTCAGCTGCAACAGAGAAGCCAGTACAGCTTTACAGTTATCCCATGGTGTGAAGTGACTGTTTTGACACTCACAGTATAGTAACGTCATTTATATCTAGCATGTGACAGAGGAGGCTGAATTTCATGCTCTCAATGCCCATACAAGCTACACAAAGATGGATCATGTAAAAAATGGCTTGACTAGAAGTTGTTCATTTTTTGTGCCATAGATTTCTCCCATTCCCAGAAACAGCTCAGTTTCTTCTTCACAGGTTTTGTATCATTCACAATTAGGTGTGACAAAACAGATGCAGTACTGACTTTAATATACCTCCAGTCTTCCATTTTAGAACCATGCAACAGCACAGGTACACCTGAACCATATTTGTTTCTAAGATAAAGACATACAAAGTTGGCTTCCTAACCAACTTGACTACAATTAAGAAACACTGTGAGAGTTATAGCAGAAGAAGGTCTAAGCAGTCAGGCTTTCAACCTTCAATCGTCTCACAGAAGTACTGGCAATATCTGTGTCCTGATGCTGCATAGAAATTTACATAACACTTACTATACCCAGGAAAAATAACAGCACTCCAAGTATCTTACCTCACTTGGAAAGAAAAAAAAAAAAGAAAAAAGAAGACTTACATCCTGGTCATACTCCAAGAAAACATGAAAGTTGCGATCTTTGCTGAGCACAGGATGAG
This sequence comes from Nycticryphes semicollaris, assembly GCA_013400055.1. NCBI lineage: Eukaryota > Metazoa > Chordata > Aves > Charadriiformes > Rostratulidae > Nycticryphes > Nycticryphes semicollaris. The sequence continues at coordinate 162,748 of VXBJ01002285.1, forward strand.
AAGAGATCCTCTGAAGGAAGATTTCATGTGACGATACAGTCTTCTTAAAGACAGCAAGGTATTCACTGAAGGGAAAGAACAGACTGAGATCCTCTCTTGTACTGCCTTCTTCAATATGCAAAGAATTGCTTTAAGTTTATCCAGTGAAAACATTAAACAACATGCTTCTGAAATAGCTAGCTAGTGATAGAGAAGCTATTTTCTATCTCTTTAACTAATATGTTTTCCAGTTTGAGAGAAACTTTTGGCAACACCCAGGCTCCAAGATTTTAAGGATTATAAAGCAGCAGACACCCTTCAAAACAGCCACGCTCAAGATCAGTTACGACCAAGTAATTGCTCTCCCAGAAAGCTTCTAAGTGCAGCTTTTGGCAGTAGACTCATTCTACTTACGCTTCTAGTTCTTGCTTCATTTTGGCAAACTCTTCTTTTGTCATGGACACTTCTCCTTCCCCTAGCTTCTGCATCTTCTCTCTGGGACCATCAAAGTCAGGCTTTGAAGGTGCTGGAGGTATCTAGCCAAGGAATTGGTTAGTGATAGATGCTAGCAAATAAAGTTTCCCAAAATTACATTTAGCCTTCACTGGAAGGAGGTCCTTTTGCCTAGTCATGGCAAGCCAGTAAGGCTCTGCACCCAGAAATTATAGAGGTGTGTTGACATTTAGGCCCCTGTTTGCCCCTCACAGTCAGTGCTACCCTCTGCCCCAGGGGGGAAACCAACTATAATCTACCCTGTAGCCAGCTGTCTTCAGTGTCCCATAGGGCCTTCTAAAGAATCAGAATAGCAAAGACTATATTGAATATAGTGTTTCACTGTGTCCACTTCAGGTAGATATTAATACCACCACAGAGTCAAGAACTCTCAGAACATTGAGCATTTTTTGCTGCTCCAGGCTACACAGGAAGTTAACAGAGCCATACCACTCAAGTTGTTTTGGAATTATGTATTTCCTATGCTTTCTTTTGCCATAAGTCATGAAGCACTAGTAACTTTGGTAAAGTAGACCTCATACCCTTACTGGTATGCACTTTAAATTGCCAGTCTAGTGTATAGTGTATAGCTACACTTTTTTTTTTTTAGGAAATACTTACAATGAGTCCTGCATACTCTTCAGTTTCAGTGAGCGTATCATGCAACCACACAAAGTCTTCATGCTGCCTTGTAACTGAAAACTCAGGGCTTTGAAAAGCTGGCAGTGTAGTCTAGAAGAGAAGATATAGAAGCCCTAGTGTTTTGTAAATTAGTGCTTTTAAAACAGTTCTGTCCATTTCCAAAGGAAGCTATTTTGCCTAGTAAGAGCCTTGCCTACTCCCTTTTAGCTGAGCTGGCACTCATTTGAGAGCCTTAGTAGTAAGGAGGCTATTTAAAGAAAAGGCACTGTTGTGGAACAGCATTAATGCAGCTTATTTGGTAAAGTTTCACAGTAGCTGGTTTCCCCACCCCTACCCCCCAAGCCTTCTGGTATCAAGCTAGGATTCCTTAGCAAAGCCCATCTAGTGTACCAGCTACCTCGTCTCTATTTCGAGTGTTCAAGTCTTGGGAAATATGAAGCTTCTGCATATTATATACATACACCCTAAGGCCTTTAGGTGGACAAGTTCCATCTAATTAGATGTCCTTCATTGCCAAGGCCATCTTTACAGGGCTTGTGTGTATTACAAATACACATCTTACTTGCACAGCAACTGGAAGACCACTTTCTACCCCACAATCTTACCTTAGTATGCACAGTGAACTTCACTCTGTCCTTTTCACTTAGGGCATCAGGTATATCAATTTGGAGAGAAGGATCAACATTCAGGTCTACAGATACAGACCTCAGCTGAAATAGAATTCACAGAATAAGCCTTGGTCAAGCATTAGGTAGGTTCAGGCTGATCAAGCATCAGGCTTGACTGGTCATTGGCTGTCAACAAGAACCCCATTACAATAAACCACTGCCTCCAGGAACAGCACATATGGACAATACCTGCACATCACTGGGACAAGCATTCCCTTCCAAACACGTGAAAATAAAAGGACTTGTTAGCTTAAAAATCTGAAGAGCCTATTGTTAGCATTCACACTAGAGGTAGTGTGAAGTTTTCTCTCAAAAGAAACATCTTTCTTCCAGTACTTCTCCAGCTTATTTATTTCAAGCGCATCAAACCAAACTCCATTATGCCATTTAAAAGACAGTAACAACCCTAATAGTTCTTTCCATTGCCCTGTGCCTCCACAATAGGGGGTGGAACAGCTCTTATGAGCCGAGCCTTATGACCTGTTTCCTCACCCTTGCATCAGGGAGTTGCTTTAGTCTGAAGCAATAAGAGTTAAGTGCTTTTCTCTATTACAAATAGCAAGTCATTGGCAAGAGCCTGATGCTTCCTCATCAGATCCAGGTTGGTCACCACTGACATTTTGATCTCCCAGAAGTACTGCATACATTCCAGTAGCTGTCCTGACAGCTACAGGGAATGGGGCACAAAACCTCTTCAGGCTCCCACATAAAGTCAACTGTTCACCAGAAGCAGGACCAAAGCCTAAGAACACTCTGGCACTGTAACTGCATCTGTTTAATCCTATTTTCAGGATACCTGGCATCATGTTATTTGTTGCTGGTGGAATGCATATTTGCTGTTAAAGACAGCCCCAGTAAGCTCATACAAGAACCAGCCTCAAAGATATCCCAGCTCTGCTTTACAAAAAGCTATTTACTGCTTCTGACTGCAACTCTCTTCCCCTCCTAAATTCAGGTCTTGTTTTATCTTTTCTGTAGAGAGCTGTGTGTCTAGCAACATTTTAATGTTGTTACCACTCAGAGCAGCTCAGCAGATGTTTCAGAGCATGCTATGTATGGAAGCCATTACGTGAGACCTTAGAGCATGCAGGTTCAATGGAGACCAGACTCGCCTTCCCAGCACTTCAACACACACCTTGAACAGAGACAGTATCTTCCTTTAAGGAATTATTTCTTCATTCCAAGAGTCTACACCCAGAATATAGTTTCAACCATACTGAAACTCTCCTAAAGCAGAGGAATAGGCCTTTTCAGTTGAAGATGCTCTAGGTTACACAACACTGACATCCTTAAGCTATAGCCCTACTGAAATTCCTTACAAGAACAGCGCTTGCTGACTCGGAGCTGATGGGGTCTTGATGCTCAGCATGTTATCCTCTTTTAGGAAGCCAGGGAAGCAGCCAGGCTGCACTCAGGATAGCTGCCAGCTCATTTCTCCCACTAGTTTCAGGTTTGAACTTCCTTTATCAAGTCATACTCCACTGCATGTAACCAACCATTGATGACAAACAGCTTCAGTTCCCTCCATAACCTCAGAATTAAGCAAAAAAGTTTAGACATACCCACTATAGAATACCAAGATTAATGCATACATCCAGTTCTCACACCAGGTAGGATCATATAATTAGACACCAAGAAATAGACTTTTACAAGCTATTAGACACTAGTGATGACCAACTTCAGTCACCTGTATTCCAGAAGTGTGCAGGAATTTTAGCCTGTCACATTATGGTGATTCCTGTGTTATGAAACCTGTCTTCTAGGAAGCCCTCCTCTCAGTGCTGCAGCCTAACAAATAATTTTTCTTTTCTGCATAAGGGAGCAACTGCCAGAGATCAAGGTCACAACACAGGAAGTTTGCTGAAGAGTGACCATCAGAGCCAGGCTGAATCCCAAGGCTATCCTTTAGAGATAATTCTGAAGGCCTTCCCAGGAAAGCAAGCTATGCAACTGGGCCACAACTGACATTGCTTCACCACCCTGCAGCATACCACTGCACAGATCCCACCAGCCAGGAGCTTGCCCCAACCACCTGCTAAGCACAACGAGTTTCAGCCCTGAAGCCCACAGAAGCTGGTGCCAGACAGCATCTGAGCAACCCTGTCATATCACAAATAGCTTGACTGCTGCCTTAAGCTTCTGTAAAGCTGCAAAAGAACTGTTGAGAGGTTGCCCTTTATAAAGCTTTGGAAACTCCCTCCCCCTAGTCTGGCCATCTGCATACTGCAGTTCAGATCTGGTAGATGACAAGTCTCTCTGGCTGCCTGCAGAGGACACAGCTGTCAGGCTACAGCACGCTTTTGCCTCTATCCAGCCTGCTCCTGCCTAGACTCCCACTACCACCTGTAGTTCCTGCTATCCTCTATGACCAGGCTCTAGCACATAAGCGAGGGACACCCCAGTCACTGTACCCCCGTCCTTCCAGTGGTGCAAAAAAGACTTCTATCTGCTGCACACTAGCTGTTAGCTACAGTTAGGATGTAGGCTGGAGATACACTTTTTTAAGCCTTATGACTATGGAAAGATCTTGTATGCAGTACATTGAGCTTCCCTGTGGGACTTTTATAGGACAGAAGGCATTTATCCAGTTGTGGATACTGCCTTGGCAGCAAGCAAGGACATTGAGCTTACAGAGCATGCCCTGGAACACAGTTCCTAGCACTCCCAATACTGTTCACATCCAAATGGATGTGGTGGGACTCCAACAGTACAGTTGCTTCTCTCTAGTCACTTTATGGGACAGATTGCTATATTTCCCTACAGGGACAACCCTGATACTTACTAGGAAGGCACAGCCCAAACAGCACAAAGGTGCATGGTTTAGAGGTCACCAACACTGGTTTAGGCAGAAGCTGCCCCATTCAAGCACAGGAGGAAAGATGGGTAGAAGGCCACCATTCAGATATGTTTCACTGGGAGCACAGCTCACTGTTTGCTGCCAAGTGAATGAAAGGCAAGTTGGTCACTTGTTTCCAGCTGGATAACACTTGCAGCCAAAGCAGCGAGATGCAGACCCCAGTGCTTTGCATCCTGCTTACTTATCTTCACTGTCCAAACAGGATCAGCAGTGCTAACAATATGAACTGCTGAGTCTGGAAAGTATGATAAGCCAAAGGAAACTGCTTCCTCTCAGCTAAACTAAGGAAAGGATTACACAAATCAGCCAGTCCTGAATTTGTGAACTTTCTTATTAAGTGTTGTGAAGAAAGTAACCCATGATTAGACACTGCCCACAGACACCCTCCATGCCTAGTAGTTGCCTGCACAAAAGATGGGCAGATACAGGCACAAGATGGTAACTCTTTGTCAGATTAAAGCAGTTCATGTGTCACAGGTGTTTCTCTGTTGTCCTAGCACCATAAACTGCAGAGGCAATGGGGCAAGAACATGTAACCTACAGCTTCAGCAGTCCCCAGGAATGCTACTGCAGGACAGCTTACTGCCCCAGAAGGGCCTTATTTATACACAGGCAATTGGGAGTCAGCAGCAGTGCTCAGCTGTGCACTCCGGACCAGCATGTACTATAAACATGGCCCAAAGTGTGAGACTAGCCCAGAAACAGGATAAGAGTCAAGAACATCACTATATAGTGTGGTGGGATTCTGCCCCTCCAGAAGACAGGAAGTCACTTCCTAAAAAAAAAAAAAAGTCTTAAGAAGTCTTATGTTTTTCCTACCCTCAACATCTGCTGTAAGTCTACATGACCCAGACTGTACTTAAAGGCCACTACAGGCTGAAACATCAAACACAATATTGTTTGAAGACAGCACAGGATTATCACCTCAACCCTTCAGAAGTCTGGTCTTTAGTAAAGGACGTGGAGCCATATGAAACAGAGGATTATAACATGACTGCCCTGCTCTAGCCCCGTAAAGGTCACTGTAGGCTCCTAACTGCAAGCCAGAGACCTTTAGAATTACACAATCACAGCAGCAAGACTCAGACTACAAAGAGAGCATTCACACCGTCTGACTTCAGGAGGACAGAGTGCTTTGTTTCCCTACAGAAGTGCTGGGGCAGCATTTCTCCAGTGAACTGGAAACCAGAAGCCCCCCTCTTGTTACCACAGCTCTATAACCCAGTACACCTAAAGCAGATGTTTAACACTAGTCTGTGAACACCATAAACACCTGCTCCTCCAGCAATGGCAGCTCATTCAGGACCTTTCATTCCACCATCCCTCCCACACCCACCCAACAAGCAGGAATGAAGACCAACTTGCTTATGGTCACATGAAGGCTGTGCAGAGCAGAGCATTTACACTTTCGTCTCCAGGCCCCAGATTTATTTCTTTATCACAGCAGGCATCCAATCCAAAGCCTTCCCAGGAAACCACCCCATCTTAGCTCTCAGGCCTGCCATGCCTGGAAGCTTCTTCATATCTGGGGACATTTATCTACTAGAACATCATTGCTTCTTCCCTGCACTCCAGGCACTGGGCAAGAGAACTGAGGTCTTCCCATCCCAGTTACCAGAAACCAGTCTGCCACCCCAAACCCTTGAGGGGATATAATCCAAGCTCAGCAGCTGGCAAGAGATTATTCCTTACTCACAGCACATGCCCAAAGAGGTACAGAGGCTGGTGACTCCTGGAGTAGCACAGTGGGGCAATAATTTGCTGGGCTGGGCTGCACTCTGAAACACTCACCCGAACTCAGCAGTGCCCCCACTTTCACCTCTCACTTCCCTTTCTCAGAAACAACTCAGAGGCTTCTGGTTTGCAATCACTACAGCAACTGTTACAACTGCTCTAATGCCTTCTGCTCCTAGGCTCATGCCTCTTTAGTTACTAATTAGGACACTATGATAATCACCTGATCAGGAAGCCCAAGAGAAGAGACAGAGAACATTACTGTGACCAATCCAGCTAGAGTTTTACAGCACTTGCTTTTCTCTATTGCTAAGAGATGTTAAAGAAAAAACACAACAGAAGAGTTGCATCATTTAAGTACAATCCAGTGACGACCATCAGCTACCCAGGCTTCAGCCTGGCAGATATGAGTTTCTGATCAGGCCTCACCCAATGCAAACACATCTTTATGCTTGTAGGCACCCAGTAGAAGGAAGTGCCCTCAGTCACTGAAGCCACTTAGTTCTGTTGATTTGCCTGAACTGATGCTTTTAAAATTACGTCCTCTGCAGTTTTAGCATCAGTTCTAGATGATGCCATGTTACTTCTGCATTCTAACAAAAGAATCTGCCAGTGCAAGCAAACGTGTACAACATCCGATTGCAAGCAAAGGAAGAATCCATATTAGTTCTCAAAGTCAGATTAATCCATGGGTTTTCCACATCACTGGGATGCCAGAAGGAGCAAGGAGCCCTTCCACAAGGGTTTACGTGTCACAGTGTTCTGCTTATTGCCAGCTACCTTATAAAAACCCTCCCCTCTTACTGATCACCTCCCTGCTGTCATTCAAGAACCAGCCATAAACAAGACTTCAGTAGTAATTACAGCTGCCACTACCCAGCATCCATTACTTTTTACAAAGCAGTCTAATTAAACCAGCTTAAGTGCTCTCCAGAGAGTAGTAGAAGATGGTGATGTTTTCTGGCAGTTTATATACAGTCCTCAGTTCAAGAGGGTCTCGTTTTGACACCCAGGAGTTAACCAACAGACTTTCAGAGTACCTGAACAACAGATATTATTGCCATTAGTTGCCAGAACTACATTTCAGTCATATTCAGCAGAAGTAGCTTAAACTTCCCTTTAATCAAGATACTAAAAACATGTCTGGAAGCACACTGCACACATGCAGCAGAGAGCCCATACAGTAGATGTAAAGCTTTGATTTTGAAGCCTTTGTGACAGACTTGCTGTTTGCTCTCTGGCATTCAGCAGATTCAGTCCTGAAGTAATTACAAGTTACATATAACCAGGAAAACTGAAACAGTCTTCTTCCACCCAGTCTTCATGTTGATCCCAAATTTGTGACTTTGGACTGTAGAACTCCAGTGATGTACTGGTTTCATTACATCGCTTAAAACAAAGACAGAGGGAATAACAGCTCAATTTAGTCTCATTGAAACAGCATTCCTCACGAAGCGCAGAGCTTGCCAAGCAAGCAGAAGGCAGCCTCTGTAGCCAGAGCACCTGTTGCCACTGGTTGTGCAATCAGCTGGCCTGATGACTTTGCTCTCCTGTCAGAGGGATCTCTGCATCACTCCCTGCAGAAACCAAGCGGTCACACACCTCCTCACAAAGGGAGGGAGTTGTGTGAAGGGCACTATCAACATTGAAGGATCCCATACTCTTAGCCAAAGCCTCTTTGGCTCACTTTGCTCCACCTAGCAGCACACAGGACACCTTCATCCAATCCACTGCTTCCTCAGAAGAAGAGTCAAGCTTTGGCAATGCAGGCCAAATCCAGCCTGCTGCAGAAGAGTCCACCTGCAGGGCGCAGCTGATAGCTAAGCACTTTTAGCCCCTGTGCCATCTGTAACGTGAAGCATGCCCAGCTAAAATGAAAATCACGCAACAGAAGCAAACCCCTAAGCCAGTCAGCATCTACAAGAATGTTTCCCTGACCTTCTGCAGTGAGGCTGGAGCTGGTGGTAAGGAGTCTCAGCAATACAGCCTCACCACACTCTCTTCACCCCTCATGGATTTGAAATTGTCTCATTAGCTCAAACTGGGCCAGCTTCATGGAGGTTATATGTCCTTGACAGTACTTTATCCTTATCCAGCAGCTTCCACCTGGGTAGCAGGTCATCTCCCTGCTTGCTATTGAGCCCAGCAGCACGCAGAAGCAGTTTCCTGGCAAAGCATAAGCAAGACTAATAGGTCCTTGTTCTTTCCAGAGCATATAGCAGAAATTGAGCAGCACTAAGAACCACTGTTCAGGAGTGATAACAGCTAGTCCCAGGCTATGACATACCATTTTGTCTTCCACTGACTGTTCTGAGAAAGAGGGGCTACAATACTCACTCAGTAATTTGGTCCAGAAAAGTTTAACTGCAGGCTGGAGCCTTTAAAACACTATGAAGCCACTGATAGTAAGAAGTGCCAGGGTATTTGCACAAGTTCATCTTGGCAGTCCCACTACTTGCTTTGCTTTCTGAAGTGCCTTTTCCTCCCCATGACAGATTACACGATCTTTCCCACTGCACTTCCAATCACCCTTATCCTACCCTCCCTTCCTCTTCCTACATATCCTGATCCTCTCCTGCTTCGCTACCTCAGGGTCAGTTTTCAGTTTATACTTACCAATGATTCCTATTCAAGGTTAACAAATAATAAAGCTTCCTTTCTAGGCATAATCTTTATCTACTGGCCACACACCAGTGCCATGTTGCTGTGTCCTTACCTAAACAGGAACAGACAAGATAGGAGTCTTTCTATCCTCCTCCCTGTTGCTGGAATTCAAAGACAGCCCTACAAGCCAGTTAATCTTTGGCCATTGAGCATTAGAGTTTAAAGCTACTCCAGCCCTCACCGTGGGAACGTGTTCCCCTCCCCCCAATATTCCTGTCTGCTAAGTTGGAAAGGGCATACTAACACTCGAAGTTACCAATTGCTGCAAGACAGCTGATATTTTTACCTTCCCATCCACCCATCACCTACAGGCCTTGCAAGCTTATGAAAACATTCACTCAGTATAAGAAATGGCAGATACTTAATACCAACAGTTTCACATGCAGAAGAAAGAGGTTTGAGTACCAGCTAGTTCACAACCCAAAGCAAATAACTAGAAAACATCTGTTCAATAAACTTTTGCCAGTTCTACTAGATCAAGAGTATTTTAAAGGATTCATATGCAGGAGAAGCAGTTGAGAGGAAGTTACCTAAAAAAAATTATTCAAGGGAGTTGCATTTCTAGCCCTCTAGTCAGCTAATATACACCTTCCAAAAGGCTACAGAAAATACAGAGAAGATGAGAAGATACCCCTTAAGCTCATTTAACAGCTTAAAACACAAGTCATCTTCCTGCGAGTTCAGTTTAGTCACAATGCAAAACTACATTCAGATTTAACAGTATAAAAGTTAAGTAGACACCTCACAGACTGTTACATGGCTGTCCTACCTTCTATTTGAGTCATTTTGGGTGTAGGTATTAAACCAGGTGAACTAGGCAGATTAATCCACACAGCTTGCCCAGTATGAAAAATAATTCCAAACCCTATCTACATACAGAGTAGCTAATTCACAAAATCCCTGTTTTAGCATTCAATTTGCATTTCCTCTGAGAAGTTGAGCATCCTAATTTCAGGAAACACTCCATGCTCCCTCAAAGCCAAGAGGTAAGCCTCCCTAGCACTCAAAGCTTCAACGTAACAAGGCACTACTACAGAGAAAGGAAAACCAAATCAGCTACCATTGTGACAAGCAAAGGAAAGAGAAGTCACAGCTGAAGTGACAGCTGACAGGCTAATTAACACAAGCCCCACAACTAGAAAAGCTAGTCACAGAAACACAAGGCAGCTGACCCACTGAGGAAGAGCAACTTTAAGTGTCTCTAGCAGAGGCACCTACAGCACTTCATGGCCAGCACCCAGCCACAGGTCCGGACAAGCAGGCCCCACTCCTGCAGCTCTAAGGCCCTGCTTGTCACCCCTCTCCTGCACTCCTCTGCCAGGCACTCCTCTCACAGCCACCTCTGCCTTGTAGCAGCACAAAGCCCTCTCCATCTCCTCCTTCTCACCCTGTTTTCTGATTTTTTTTGCCCTGTCTTCATCTTCCTCTAGGCACCTCTTCCTTCAGTGCAGCACTCCACATGCACCCTAGGCAACTGCACCCTGATCACCTCCCGTCAGAGGACCTTGGGTGCAGGAAGAAACGGTGCAAGGGCTGCTAAGAAAACTAATATTTAAGAAAATTAATATTTAAAAGATTAAAAAAAAACCCAAACTCTAACGCGAACTTAAATAAAAACCTGTCGCTGCCCCAGTGCTGCCGGGGGCGGGGAACCCCCCTACAGCCGGCAGGGCCAGCCTGGGGCTGAGGGCGGCCCTCAGCCCAGTGGGGCACGGCCGCACGCCCACAGCTTGCCTCAGCCGAGCCTGGACCGCCACGCTCACCTTGCTTTGCGCGTCCTCCCGGAGCAAGGCCATGTCGCCCAGCCACAGCCAGTCGCTCACCGTCCCCTCCGCCGCCAATCCCTCATATAAGCCCGGGGCGGGGCCGTGGCCGCCTCCCGCCGCCAACGACACACCCCCGCCCAGCACGACGCAGGCCCTCGGGGCGGCGGCCATCTTGGGTGAGGGCCGGTTGCCGCTTGCCCTCATCCAAGATGGTGGCGCTACGCTTTATCGCTTTATTATTACTTTTTTGCCCCTTGCTTTGAAATATTTGGGTTATTCTCTTTAGAGTTTTTCAAAGAACAGAAAAAAAAAAAAAAAAGAGAAGCCCCCTCTCCCCCGTCAAGTTCCCTCCGGCCCCCGACGCGGGGGAAAAACTACAGATCCCGGCGGGTGGCGGGGCCGGACCGCGCGTGCGCAGAGGCTGTGGCAGCGGTGGCGGGAAGCGCGGCGCTGAGGTAATGGTGGCCATGGGTCTTCCTCTTTGGGGCTGCTGGCTGTGAGGGGCATGGGGATGAGGTCAGGCCGGCGGTGGCTGCTTCGGTGGGCACCGGCGGCTTGTGTAGGGCTGTGGTGGTCGGGGTGAAAAGGCATCCCCTCAGCGCCGGGCCTGGGTTGGCTGAGGGAAAGCGCTAGCCTGCCCCGATAGCTGGGCCTGCAGCTCCCTCCTCCAAACTTCCCTCAAGCCTGACCTTGTGCCCACCCCAGCCCCCGAGTCTGTAACCTCTCAGCCCGCTGAGACGATAGGGCAGGTCGGAGTCGAGCTGGGCTTCTTGTCCAGACGGGCTTCTCCCAGAAAGAGGGAGAGGGAAGCTCTGCATAAGTTTTCAGGTGCCTGGTGCCTATGGAGAAGGATCGGCTGGAGCATACTTGCTGGTCACTGAGATCAGGCTAGCTCTTTCACAGATTGCTTTGCCAAAAAACGCTGACTTTGTGTTACAGCCCTGCTTCCCACTAATCCCCTTCCCAGTGCTGAAGCTTGTCCCTTTGATCCATTGTAGCTCTATGGACTTGTGCTTTAAACTGGGTTGCTAAATTTTTCTTTCTTTTTTTTTTTTTTTAAACCTCCTTTTTCTCCCTATGCTCTTAGCTTACTAAAAGATGGAGATGTATTTTTAACCCAGATAGTTTCAATTTAGCTTACGTACTACAAGGAACCAAGGAAGAGGGTTTGAGGGGCAGGGAATGGGCAAGTGTGCAAAGTCTTACAGTTGCTATAGCTGTTAAAACCCTGCAATATTCGGCTCTAACCAGAAAAAGAACAAAGTAGTCATTCCAACCAAGAAGATTGGTTACTGTTGTCTTTCTGTAGCAAACAGTAGTACTTCTTCCCAGATAAAAGCCTGTGATGTTGGCCTAAAATTATACCTTCAACAGGGGATTTGCTGTCCTCAGATTGGGGACACAGGGTAGCGGAAGTGTAACTATGTTTAGTAGTGCACTTTCTTATTATCTCTGAAATAAACTAGTGGTTTTGTGTGCTTGATAGGTAGCTGTGGAGAAAAAGCCATACTGGCTGTCTGAAACTATAGTTGGAGGAAGGTTTTTATGATGTCAGCACTTTCTTAAGTGACCCTTTTTTGTTTCCTTCACTTAGGTTACTCATTCCTATACTGGAAAAACTTCTTCAGTTGTGTTAATGCAGTTGTTGGAGCTGCAAAGTCAACTAGCTTGGGAAACTTAAGTTCTCCATTTTATTTTTTTTCCCCAGGTTGTTTTATTCGTGTTCATCTCTCCAGTGTGGCTCATCATGTAACCAGTCTTCAAACACAAACTGTTTCAGAGAGAAAGGAGACTCTTCTGCTGAGAGAAAGATCAATTAAAATCTGTTCTTCATGTACAAGACTAGATCCAGACCACTCCAACTCCATTTCTTTCTTGTAAGTTATTTACACAGAAATGCCACTGTGGTTTATTGAAAAACACATTATTCTTTATTCTGCTAAAGACAAGCATTTTTTATTTCTTAGCAATGCTAGAAGCTCTTTCATTTTGTAAAGCAGCACAGCAGCTGACAAACTCTCCCTTTCCTGGTTGTTCAGTGCACATTTTCACAGATATTACTCGAGAACAATACAGGCTGTTTTAAAATTCATACTAGACGTTACTGAAACACTGCATCAGTGTTATTATAAATTGGCTCTAGGGCTCGTAATATTTTATATTTTAATAGCCCAATGATTCGAATAACTCATCTAGCATAAATTTATTCCTTAAAAAATATTGAGGGGCCAGCTTACTACAGGTGAACTTTATGCTGAATCAGGTATCATCTTGCTTCCCGCAGCTGACGCAAAGCCGGAATAAACCTTTTTGTTTGTGATCTGGCTAAATTAATAAATTAATAATAACTCATTGACACAGTGTTTATTCTGTTCTGATTAATACACTTGAGTTAGCATATTAATGGTCATCCAACAATAGCCTGAGAAACTACAAGCTTGATTACTATTACATTGGAATAAGAGGGGCTTTTTCCTGTTTTATTTTAAATCACAGCTTCAGCAGTTCTATTAGGATGTACACCCCAAGAGAGGAGAGATTAATTTTTCTGTACTGCATTTTATGATGAAAAAATACAGTGAAGCAATTTGCTTATGGTATTAAATTTGGACCTTTATGCAACCCTTTGCAGCTTTTACTGTTTTTTGTCAACTCCTGTAAAAAAACAACACCTGTTGTAATTTGCTAACATCACTCGTTATTTCTTTTAGAGCAAGGGGCAGATTCTGTCAGGTGACTGATCCCATTCTAACACTGAAAAAAAATCTATTAAAAATGCTATTATCTTTTGAAAAGAATAGATTGCTGTAAATGCTAGCATAGCAGCTTTGCAGAAGTGAGCTGCTTTATGATAGTTAAGTGACAAAACACGGAGAGCTTCTTAAAAATAAATTTGTTAGAACAATTGGCAGTAAGAGTGAAGACATGAAAAATTCACTGACAAATTGAAACATATATACTTCATAAAAAATACCTTTTTATGATGTTACAAATTTCTAGCAGGCTGTCAAAACAGCTTTTTGACATCATAAGAAATGAGAGGTATCATAAACTTTGGTTACGTTTCACCTCAATTTGTAAAACTTCCTCATGTGTCCAAGAAATGAAGCGGGACAGAACTTAAGTTATAGAACACAGACAGTCCAATTTCTTCTATTATTTTTCTCCATTACTTTCTTGCGGAGTATGAAGCAGTTATAAAATCATTATTTGTTTTGATTGATATGCATTGTAATTATAGGAAAGCCTTACTAAAGATTGTGTAAGACCATCTAATAACATTGTGGCAAATCTGGCCATGGGACACCTGGTACTGGGTCAGAAATGCCACTGCCACGTGACACAACGTTCTGATCCAACTTAATTGTGTTTTCCTGGTTCAGATTTGCTTCTTAGATTTCCAGGTTAATTTTGTATCAGGCTACATGCCATCAGGTTACTGAAGAGTTATTACTTGCCCAAACCATACAAAGTCAGTGTGAAAATGTAAAGCCAGGGAAGAAAAAAGCAGCGTATCTGCCTACTCCTGATTAAACGTCTGCAGCTGCAGGGTTTTGTCCTTCACAGATGAACAACAATATTTGTGGAACCAGAGTCCAAGGACTCGGCCTCTTGTTCGAAGATGCCTTGATCTCATCAGCTGCACCCAAGAAAGCCCGGTTTTTACAAACTCTTTGGTGAGACAGATGCCTGCACGCACATTGGTGTCACTGAAGTTCTGCCCAAGTGCAGGATCTGGCCACACAAAATAACTCCTCCTGCTACGTTTTTGTTTTCTGTGGTGCCTGCAGCGTATGAAGTGCTGTGTAAGATGTGTGGGGAGAGAAAAGTTAAAGTGTTTCCGGGAACAAAATGCTGATGTTAGTTGGCAGTTTCTGGCACTGCCTGTATTCTTTGTTTGCAGGTGGATGGAAGGGAACTTTGTAATAGTAAGCAGGTAACTCAGTAGGAGGATAGGGCCTCAATTCTGCAAGTATTTAGTGCTGATCTAAATTCCACTATTCAAGTGTTTACATTTTATCCGTGTGCGTAAACCTTCCCAGGATTTGGCACTGCAGTTGCAATGCAGTTTTGAAAGCTATGCTATGAACAATAATTCTGGTATACTGCTTTTGCTTTTATGCTTCCTAAGTGTCTCAGAACACAACTATGTTTGAAACTCAATTTAGAAAGATAAATAAATTCTATATTTTACTCTGATCTTTAAATGAGTTACTTGAATCTGAAGATACTTGCAGTATATCTGGTTTCTCCTTGGCTTTCCCAGTCTTGGGTCTCCCAATTTGAGCATGCGTATACTGACACTGTTTGCTTTCTCATAGGAATACAAAAGAAAAACATGGCTTTATTCTCTTTGTCCCCACAGCCCTCTTACGTTGGGCATCCACTATAAACTTACCTGGTTTTAATACCTGGTAAAAATGGATTTACTACAGTCTCTTCTACATACCCATTTTTTATTTCCCACTCCTGCTTTTGGGGGAGTGTTTGTTGCAGAACAGTTTTCTTCTGTCCCCTTTCGTGGCAGTTCTGATCCTGTTATTGTAAGAGCATCCTCTCCTGCAGTGTTTGCTACTTGTCACATCTTCATGTGTTTGCCCTGTCTCATGTTTTGTGCACCAGCACCCATTCTTTTCAGGACCATCTCCTCTTTTCTTTCCTTATTGGTTCTTTGTCTCATTGTGTTATTTATCTAAGGGAATTTTGGTGGCATAAGGTGTATGAAGGCACTTTATGACCACATCAGTTCTTTGTTTGGCAAAGGGCAAAAAGAGGTTGATGGTAGAGTTTTGTGACGCTGGAAATCACGAATTTCTTTTTCCACAGGGGATAAATATGGTAACCAGCAGGCTATTCCTAATAGAAGAAAGAAAATTCTAACTGCTCACAAATGCTTCTTGTCAGAATGAAATTTCTACAGCTACTGTCCAGGAAACCTGGGAAACTGGGAATGCTTTTTCAAATACCTTTTTGCCAAAACCAATTCCCGTATTTGTGTCTGGCCACCTCCACCTGTCTTTATAGTAAGAAGAAAAAAGCCAACGGTTATGAACAATTTGATCAAGAAAAATACAAGAACTTGGTCTGGTCTGTTACATCTTACAAAACCAGTGCCCAAACGCCAGAGACGATACTTGAAGAAGACAATTTGTTATATGGGCCACCTGATAAACACAGACCTCCAGTTAAAGCTGAAACAAAAACTCCCAAGAACTGCATTCCTCTAATAAACCCCAACAAGAGAATTCCCCTTCTCAGCAGCAAGTCAAACCTCCCCATGAAAATCCCTTTACAAAAAACAAAAATGCCCAGTGTTACTCGTATCCTTCAGCAGACCATGTCTCCACTGCAAGCCTTTTATCTGGAGAGATGGAAGCAGAAAATGATACAGGAACTTGGAAAAGATGGTTTTGCAGAGTATACTAAAAGTAAGTCTAACCACAGTGTGTTTATTAAGTAGAAGCAATAGCCTGGCTGGGATGTGATAGCGCAGCTGCGGTATCTGGCCTTGTAAGTCAATTGTTTTGGAAAGCCATCAGGTTGTTTCCATTTCAAGGGGCAAGAGTGTATTATGAGCGCACCTCAGTTAATCTAAGCTTTGATCTTTGTTCTAGGACCTAAAATGGATTCAGAAGTTTGTGGGAAATGAGAATTAGGCTGCAGACATTCTTTGCCCTATCCTCTCTGCCTCTCCTTTATTTCTTGATTTGCTAGTATCTATTTACAAACAGATAATTTCTGGCTGAGGTTACTGAGCCTGTTTGCAGGGACAAAGCTACTTTCTAACAAGATAGAAATAAGCATTCTGAAATCCTGTTGCCTCAGGTGGTTAAAAAACTAGTGTCTTATTGTTTATGTTGAAGTGCTTCAGTAACTTCAGTGCACACAGCCTCTTCTAAGTAATGGCCATGCGTTTAGCTGTTTTTATTTCTTAAGACCTACAGAGGTGACTTCCCTCAAGCTGTAGGACTGAAGGGGGTCTAGGAGGACCTCAGGGATACTAGGTAGCCTCTTGTGGCAGGTTGATAAATATCCAAGCACTCCTTACAAGAATTATTACGCTATATAAAGCTGAATATCCTGTGTCTATTCTTTTTGAGTTAATAAGCACGTCAGTGAATAAGGTGGCATTTAAATTTATCTTTCTTGGAATCATTTCTGAGATAAGCCCTTACTCCTAGAACGATGCCCAACCATTTCAGGAGGAGATTAGTTCCATTCAAATGAACCAATGCAGTGGAAGAAGCAAAAGCAGTCTAGAATAAAATTTTTAATTCAGAGAAATTCACAAATGCCTTTGAATAAACAATAAATTAAAAGTCATATTTTGTTTCTTAGTAGTTAGTGGAACAAAAAAGTAAAGTAAGCAATTATGCAAGAGTTACTAATTTCACAGTTGACAGTTTGCTTTTCTGTCTCATTCCCTTCTCCTCACATCCTCAAGCCTTCAGTACGAGAAACAGGACTGGTTTAAGAGCCATGATGTGTAATACCTAGAATACATGTCCATCAGGTATTATGAATAGTGTCTGAAATGTGGGGGTTTTCAATTTTTTTTTAGATCTTTTCCTCCAAGGAGAGCTCTTTCATGCAGCTTTGGAATCTATATTTCTGTCTGAAGAGACGGCAACTGAAGAGCAGAGAGAAGAAGAGGTTGCTCTTTCTGGCTTCCTATCAAGTGTGCAGCACGTCTTAGAAGATGTCAGTGAAGTGAAAGCCCTGGAAAGTGCTGTTCAGCATGAGACTCTTCAGTATCTGGGCCTGGTGGACTGCGTGGCTAAGTATCGGTGAGGTACTGGTTCTCTAAGAAGCCTGATCCCGTGGCGCATGGGAGCCCCTGTCCCAGGCTGGAGCAGGAGTGTTGGGGAGCTGTTGGGGGGGAAGCTGGAAAGATCTCTAAGAGGGGCAAAATGGATGAACTCAGAGGTGAACCCGATGGCAGAAGTGCTGTTGTTGCCTGTGGAGAATTTCTTACTTGAGCTGGGTATGAGCAGGGCAGGGTTAGGTGTTCCTCAGCAGTTGCCAGGACCTGCAGCAGGTATTAGTTAAGTCTTGATCTTTTTGTTCAAAACTACCAGGGTGGAAGACACTTACTTAGACATCATATAATGAGCAACATGACATGAAGGTGAAATAGGCTGAGTGACACAACTTTTTTTTGCTGTCCCATCCTTTGTTTCTCACTATGACTAAACTTACATTTAAAACCTTGTCCTATCTTCTTCTCTTCTGCAGAGGCCAGTTGTGTGTGATTGACTGGAAAACTTCGGAGAAACCAAAGCCGTTTCTGAAGAACACCTTTGACAACCCATTACAGGTTGCAGCCTATATTGGAGCCATAAATCACGATGCCAATTATGACTTCCAGGTCAGTAGGCCTGCTACCTGTCAAGACAAGCAGCAGTGCCCACGTTATTTTCATTTCTCCCCACCTTACCTCACTCTAAGTGATTTACTTGAAGTGTTTGCAAGGTCTGCAGCATTTCCTCAGAGAAAAGCACTATGTTGTCATTCACTTCATCAGAAGACAGTGGAATAATGCTTTTAAAGACTCCAAATACAATTTCAGCCAGATCTGCTTGGCCTGGAGGGTTGCTATTTCTCAAATCGAAGCATTGAAGGGGGAAAATATAAAGCAGAAGAGAGCAGTGTGATTCTTCAGACGATGTATAATATTCTAGAATATTTTAGAGATCAGTAAACACAAACACTAAATACACACAGTCCTGACAGGCTGAAATATGGGCAGGAATTCTCGATTTCTGCCTTCTGTGCCCTACCACTTTCTCTGTGTGTGGGTTGGATTAGAGCTGATTGTCAAGTACGAGAGATGTCAGAACCCACCAAAGTAACCAGTTCCATTCAGACTGATGCTGGAGAATGGCATCAGTCTGGTTACATGACCCTTGGCAAAACCCCATTGGTCACTGGGAATTTTACCAGCATCTGCAAGGTTTTTAGACCCTGTCACTCATACTCAGAGTTTAAGTCCTCCAGTTTTTACCAAAGCTTTGAACTTTTATCGTTTGAATGTTAGTCTCCCAGTATTTTATGGTAAAATGTTGCTCTTTTTGTTCCTCATCTCTTATTTAAGGCACTTGGATGTTACAGATGATGGTTTACAGTGAGGTTTAGCATCCAGAATTGCTGATTGAAGTTGCAGATTAAGACTGGGTTTCTGACAGCCTTTTGTTTCTAACTGTAGGTTAGCTGTGGACTCATTGTGGTTGCCTATAAGAACGGTTCCCCTGCTCACCCGCACTTCATGGATCCCGACCTGTGCTCGCACTACTGGAATAAGTGGCTTTTGCGCCTTGAAGAGTACACGGACAAAAACTGACCCAAACTAAGCTATGCTGAAGCGAGTGGTCTGAGCCCAGAGCCAAAGCAAGAATCCTTTGTTTAAATCTTCCGTTTGAATACATACTCTTTTTTGTGGAACTTTGGCTCATTTCTTAATGTGGGGGGTTTTACCCTCCCTCAAAAGAAAAAAAGACAGACAATTGTAGTGGGACATATAGATTTCCTTACGTTGTAGGGGACTTCAGAGGACCTGGCTGGACAGACTCCATTAATCTCTGGTTTTCCCCACAGAGTTTATGCAACCTGAGGTTGGCAGGAAAGTTGTTCAATCAAATCATCCTTCTTTTTCATTTTTGAAAAAACATCCTGTTGCAGAACCGAGACTTTGAAAATGAAGTGGGTGAACTAAAGCAGAATGGCATCTGCTTCGCCTGAGCTGAGAGAAATGCAAACGATAAACAAATGAGTGTAGTAGGCTGGGTTTCAGCCAGCTTAGTTCTTCCTCATCTCAAAGGTATCTATTAACAAGCTTGTTACTATTTGTGGTTATTCTTACGGCAACAACTGGAGAAACCGTGCTGAGACTCATAACCAAAGTTCTCAGAAGCAAGTGTTTAAAATACTAAGGGAAAGCAATTACCGTCTCCGGTGCCTGGTTGTAGCGTTGGCCAGTGCCAGGGAGCTCCTTTATCAAAGCAGCCTTGTCACTTTGAAGCCAGGCCTTCTGAGGAACAAAGAGCTGCTGGTTGCATTTTGTGAGTTGGGTTTTGGTTTGGTTTTTGGTTTTTTGTTTTTGTTTTTTTTTTTTTTTCAAATAAGTTTATGAATAGATGTTCTGAAGCAGAAGAGTTATATTTGAAACTTGTTTCTCTGTCTATAGACTTGGCTTTTATGAATAAGCCTTAGGTCAGGCGGTATCACTCTGTGTGTTCTACACCTAGAAACCTTTTTTTCCTCATTCTCTTTGTTTACTCCGAGTTGTATGTCCAAGTTTTTGTAACAACACTGCAGATTACAAATAAAAATACGACCAACCCATAAGATTCAAAAAAAATCAGCCAGAACCATACCCAAAAAACCCCACTGGGCAGGCTTGCTGCTCAAGAAACTTAAACCTCTGTAGCGCTTAATCTCTGCTCCTCCGGAGCGCTGAGCTGTGGAAATCCATGCAACAAAACTTAGTTATAGTGGTACTTGCTTATTCAAACCCGGCCTGGTGATGGTGTGATTACTCTCTGCTTAATTAGATTTCTATCTAAAAAGACAAACCGTGGCGACGGAGAAACTGGCTTTGGAGATGACTAACTGTGGTGGCGCTGCGTGAGCGCTCAGAAGTTCTACCTGTTTTACCAGTGTCTTCCCACATCAGAGAGTTTTAGCAAGTGGGTGGTTCAACGTCAACACGGTCAATTTTCTGTGAAAGACCGCTCCGTGGGTACATGGTGGGCATAAGCAGGAGGCAAGATGCCCCTGGGCAGAAGCAGGAGATGATAAAGCATGCTGAATTCTCTGTGTCAGCTGGGACTGGATACGTTGAGAGTTAGTGTGGGCAATGTCTGGGTGGGATTGCCTTCTTCATCAGTGCCTCATCCAGCCGTTAGATGTCTCTGAAGCATGTAAGATTTCAGCCTCATCCTGCCACCTAGGAAATAAGGACAAGTCCAGAGTAGGATGGTGCAGGGCACCTCTTTGCTTCACCCTCTTCATCTGTTTAACAAAAGCCTTGTGTCTGAGGAAGGCTGACGCCCTCTGACCCTCACTGGCAGTTTGGGTCTGTCCATCAGAGAAGCAGGAGAAGGCAGGCAGCCTTCAAAGGGGGTAGCAGTTGAAGGTCCTGGTGTCTGACAGTTCTGAGGCTCTGGCTGCCCTCAGTGTCCGTCCCGTGTGAGCCCTGGAGTATTCCTGTAGCGCTGCTTTTCTCCCATAACAGAACTGGCAGATGGCCCTTGCTAGTGTCATGCAAATTCAAACCCGCTTTGAGACCAGTTTAAACTAACTTGCCAGACTCTTAAATTGACATGCCCAAGGCATCTGCTACAGGGTGTTTCTGTCCTCTGCAGAAAAGCCAGGCGGCCAGTCAGAGCAGTTACTCCAGCTATAGCATCCAGCTCAGCAGAGCTTGCTCTCCCTCCGGGGCATCATGGAATTGTCAGAGTTGGAAGGGACCTCTAGAGATCATCTGGTCCAACTCCCCTGCTAAAGCAGAATTGCCCAGCGCACATCACTCAGGACTGCATCCAGGCGGGTCTTGAAGGTCTCCAGAGAAGGGGAATCCACATCCTCCCTGGGCAGCCTGTTCCAGGGCTCTGTCACCCTCACTGGAAAGAAGTTTTCTCTCATATTTGAATGAAACTTCCTGTGTTTCAGCTGGTGCCCACTGCCCCTCATCCTGTCACTGAAGAGTCCATCTCCATCCTTCTTCAACCCACCCTTCAGATACTTCTAAGCATTAATAAGGTCTCCCCTCAGCCTTTTCTTCTCCAGGCTAAAGAGTCCCAGCTCTCTCAGCCTTTCCTTGTAAGGGAGATGCTCCAAACCCTTAATCATCTTTGTTGCCCTATGCTGGATTCTCTCCAGTAGTTCCCTGTCTCTCTTGAACTGGGAGGCCCAGAACTGGACGCAGTATTCCAGTTGAGGCCTCACCAGTGCAGAGCTGAGGGGGAGAATGACCTCCCTCAACCTACTGGCCACACTCTTCCCTATGCAGCCTAGGATTCCATTCGCCCTCTTGGCAACAGGAGTCCCTCTCTACCAGGACCCCCAGATCCTTCTCCTCAGAAGTGCTTTCCAGCAGGTCCAACCCTAACCTATATTGGTGCCTGGGGTTCTTCCTTCCCAGGTGCAGGACCCTACACTTGCTCTTGTTGAACCTCATTAGGTTCTTCTCTGCCCAGCTCTCCAGCCTGTCCAGGTCACGCTGGATGGTGACACAGCCCTCTGGAGTGTCAGCCAGTCCTGCCAGTTTGGTATCAGCAGCAAACTTGCTGAGGATACACTCGGTCCCCTCATCCAGAGTGTTTTTTCTTCTGCATACTGTTAACTGCTACTTTGGTGCTCTGGATGCTTTCTTTGACCGAGATCACACTGAGGGACCACCGTAATGTGCCTGTGGCTCTTTTGGCAGGGAAAGCGATGGATGATCTTGGATCGAAATCAAAAGTGGTATGTGCTACAGGAGGAAACCCCCCCTCCAGCTGGATGAGGAGGGTCTCAGGCACAGCTCCGCTGCTCTAGCTCAAGGGCTGAAGGTTCAGCAGAGCTGAGCACACGAACCCATTGCAAGTAGGTCAACGCGAATCACTGTGCTCGGGTGAACTCTCACTGAACAGTTCTATCCGCAGTCCCAAGATCCTACCATGACTGAGACTTTGCTGAGTGGGTTTTGGGGTGGGGGTGGAGGGGCAGGTATCGTCAGGACAAGTGGCTGAACCAGCTGGTCTCCTTGTGCTTAGCCAGGGAATTTTGTCAAGGCACTTGCAAGCACACATGCTTCGCTCAGGGTGAGCAACCTCCCGTTTCTACTACGATGGCATCATCTCAGAAGGGCTGGGGATCAGCACATAAGCTTCAGCTGGTTTTGCAAAGTAGAGATTTTCTCATTTACCTCACACGCTTTTTTTTTCCTTCCCGTGGACTTCCCGCTTCCGTGAACTTTCCTGTTACACAGGATGACAACGTTATGGTCTTTAAACAGTAGCATCACTTTATTATCCTCGTTTTCAAAGTCCCAAGCACTGACGCTTGTGCTGAATAAAACATTAATATCATTAGAAATGCTTTAAAACCTCTAGAGGCTTCCCCCTACGAACCCCCAGGTGGATGCCTGTCCAAAACTGAGGCAAGTTGAGAAGATTTTTACGCTTCTTGCAGACACGCTCAGAACCTGTCATTTCAGTAGTGATGATTATGAAGGTCCTGGCTATGACTCTGGATTTGAGGTGGGCTACTTTTCAGCTGCTGTCTCAATGTATATAGAATACAGCGTATCCTCCCCAAATGTACAGCTTTATTTGGAGCACGAAATTAAATTTTTTTTGAATTTACAAGTGAAATCCATTAATCGTTCGGCATTTAAATTGACGTAAAACCTGTGTAGTGGCTGTGTCCGTTAAGGCACAGAGGAATAACACAAGCTTGGACCAGAAGAACTTGTGGCTGCTGAGGATGTCACCACCCCACCCTGTCTTCCTAATACAGACACCCAAGTGCCTTGTGAAGGCTGCAGCACCTTCTTTAGCATCTCAATGTCAGGTGGTGGCTTCAGCAACATCAGTTCTGGGCTTCTCTCTACCTTTTTTCTTTTTTTTTAAAAAATCCCTAAATTCACATGCCAAGGTTCCTGTAGGCTACCCTCTTGGTTGTCCTGGCTCAACAGGAGCTGGAGCAGGACTTCAGGGGAAGCCCAAAAGCACAGAGATGTAGTACCAGCACCCTCCTCATCGTTCCCTTGTGGCACCCACCTTGCTAGGAGCCCTCTGACAGCGATTGCAGGTGGGAGGCCAGATTCATGCCTACGTTTTTGCACTGATCTGGTGAGGCAGGGGCTGGCTCCCTCTTCACTGCATTTCCACCACTCTGTTCTCTTTGGGAACAGGCACTTGATCATTAAAAAGAAAAGAGAAAAACCAATCCCCAGACGCACACACACACACGCACACGCACACACACTATAAAATATACACAAAATTGCATTTCTTTGTGACAGAAAAATACACGTCTTCAAGCCATTAAAGTGTTTTCTTTGGGTTTCTGGGCTGATACTCATGTATGTTAAAAGGATGGGGTAAATAATCCCCAAAGTGAGCCCGGCAAGTCCAGGAACGTTAGAGTTAAGGTTACACTTAAATCTAAATATGGTAAGTTCACAGCTTAAAGTATCTTAAACATGACCAAAAGTCTGTCCTGGAAAGTCTGGGAGGAAAAAGTACTGCGTCCTTTAAAAAATAGTTCCAGCTCACCTTGGATCACGCTTCCAGAAATCATTAGTTTCCTGCAGGGAGGGCAGAGTTAAGGTTATTTGCACGTTTTATCATATTTACCGATAGAGTGTACTCCTGTTCTTAAGACCATTTTAATTCATTTTGCACAGAACAACGTATTAAGTAGCTGCTCTTACATGGAACTTTTCACCTAAACCTCTCAAAACCAATTTGTACCGGAGGTGGTGGTGGTTATTATCTTTACAATGTACACTGGGAAAAGGTGAACGTGTTTGGCCATGGCCACTCAGACGCGTGGTAGAGCTGAAACAGAAAACGTCAGTTCGGTAAATATTCCATCCAAGACCTGACGGCCTCCCCAAGCTTTCCATTTTTTTTCCTTGACCAGATGAAAAGTCTGATGTTTGCATTGTATACGGGAATATTTCTTTCAAGTAGAGGTCCTACCGACGTCAGGAGAGTCCCATTAACAAAGGCATCCCTTTCATTTCAGGGATTTCTTTCAAAAGCGTTTTTTAAAAAAATAATATATATATATATATCTAGTCCTACATGTAAACTTCATTCCTTTTGGACCACTGTAATCCACTGGGTTACTCATCCTTGTCATCATCTTTGGAGTTCCTCTGTAGGACAGGGCTCAGTTTGTTTTGCAAAACAGCGGCAAGTTTTTTGGAGGTTTTTTTCAGGAAAGCGCTTCCGGGGTGAACGTCACTGACGTGCAGGTACAGGTCCTCCTGCGTGGGGCCCGTGTAGCCGCAGTCTTCGCACACGTAAAGTTTGTCTCGCCTCTGTTTGTAGGCGTACTGCTGCTGCACGCCGTGGATCTTCTTAAGGTGGGACTCCAGGGAGCAGCGCTGAGTGAAGGCTTTGTTGCAAACCTCACACTTGTAAGGGCGAATTCCTGCAACATTGAAAGACGGCTGTTACCATTGCGATTTACAGCAGCCCTGAGGAGAAGGACTTGGGGGTGCTGGTTGGACCAGAAGCTCCATACGAGCTGACAATGTGCGCTCCCAGCTCAGAAAGCCAACCACATCCTGGGGCTGCATCAAAAGAAGTGTGGCCAGCAGGTCAAGGGGGGTGGTTCTCCCCCTCTGCTCCACCCTGGTGAGACCCCACCTGAAGAACTGTGTCCAGCTCTGGAGTCCTCAGTGCAGGAAAGACATGGACCTGTTGGAATGGGTCTACAGGAGGGCCACAAAGATGATCAGAGGGATGGAGAACATCTCTTATGAAGACAGGCTGAGAGAGCTGGGGTTGTTCAGCCCAGAGAATGCTCTGAGACCTTATAATGGCCTTCCAGTACCTAATGAGACCTTATAATGGCCTTCCAGTACCTAAAGGTGCTACAGGAGAGATGGGGAGGGACTCTTGACCAGGGAGTGGAGTGATAAGACAAGGGGTAATGGTTTTAAACTGAAAGAGGGGAGATTTAGACTAGATATGAGGAAGAAATTCTTTCCTGTGAGGGTGGGGAGGGACTGGAACAGGTTGCCCAGAGAAGCTGTGGATGCCCCATTCATGGAGGTGTTCAAGGCCAGGCTGGACGGGGCTTTGAGCAACCTGCTCTAGTGGGAGGTGTCCCTGATCATGGCAGGGGGTTTGGAACTCGATGATCTTTAAGGTCCCTTCCAACCCAAACCATTCTGTGATTCCCTGATCTTGCTTTCAGGCTAAGATTTTCAGGAATGATATATTTAGGAAGAGAAAACCTAGAAGCATTTTGAGAAGATGTAGGCAGATGCTGAGAACAACAGATGCCCATCAGCGCTGTGGTCCTAATGAAGCAGCTGTTACCGACTCTTGCAAATCTTACTCCTTTAGAGCCCTGGCTTTTTCCAAGTCCTGTGATTAGGTAAAAACTTCTCGGTTTCAGCTAATCTTACATTTTAACTTTTATAATTAATGAAGTCTTGCATC
This sequence comes from Nycticryphes semicollaris, assembly GCA_013400055.1. NCBI lineage: Eukaryota > Metazoa > Chordata > Aves > Charadriiformes > Rostratulidae > Nycticryphes > Nycticryphes semicollaris. The sequence goes on from VXBJ01002285.1 coordinate 188,717, forward strand.
TCGGTAAGAAGTTAATTTTTCTCTTTTAGTGAGCAAAGCTTAATGAGGCATGGGTGCAGGGCAGCCCGATGTGAACATACAGCAACCACAGTCCTTCAAAGAAGGGAGAGAGTTTTTGTAGAACACAGATGTGATGACTGAGATGTCAAGCTCCAGTTCTAGAAGAGAGAGGGTAAGAAGGCTGCCCGGAGCAGCCTTCTGTGCGTGAAGTTCTGTGCGTGAAGATGAAAGAAGTGAGGTCCTATGTCTCCAGAGGAGGGAGAAGAGGCTGCCCTGGGATTTGAGTGTCCAAGCAGTTTTGCTCAGCACAACCAACCACCACTGTAAAAATACTGAGCCGTAGAAAGTACCCATTTTACCCTCAGTCAGCACCAATTTAATGACAACCTCCTGGTCCTGGAATGACAAATAGCTGAGGGTTTATCGACGCTTGAAAAAGCCTAAACCAGCTGTGATTTTACTTACTGGACTGGCTCAGTAAGTTTGCAAGCAAAGACCAGCCTTTAAACTGGCGCAAGGAACTACCTAAGCCCCTCTCTTTTCCCAATGGAAGGTGAAACACGGGCATGTGTAAGATCAGGCCTGTGGCACCTACTGCTGCTTCAGTCACATTAAACTGCAACTGGGGAGAATTAGAATTCACCCACAAAAACGTGTCTTTTACAAACAGTATTTTGGGTGCCCCTTTCATGCTCATTGAAGGCAATCTAAGCCTCCGCCTTCCTTGGCTCCTGATGCCAACAGCGCTCCACAGGCATCAATACAAGCACAAGGGGGGTCATGCCAAGATGGCAGGGCCTAGCAGGTCTACGGCTCCTACTTAGGAAGCCATTTTAAAAATTGATTTTACTGTGTATATTAGTTACTTTTTAATGTTTAAATCTGCTTAGGCCAGGAAGCCAGACTGGGACATTTGGCTCTCCCACTCTCTGATGCTACCCTGCTGTTGCACAGGCTGGTTACAAACGCTGCGATTTCCACTGGAACTCTGAAATTCAGTAAAGCACGTGTAGATGAGCACCCGTAGCTACAGAATAAAGCCAACACGACCACTTCCAGCTTATTTGTCTTGCTTCTAACATTTAAATATAGCCCAGCTTTCCTGAACTGCAATCAACTTTGATATAAAAAAGGCTACTGCCTTCAGAGATGCCACATTTCAGCCTGGAAACGCTACGGGCTGGTACATTATTGGTACTGCTGCTCCGGGCAGCCTTCTTACCCACCGTGACCCAAGGCACCAGGCAGATACAACATGCGTGAATGTTCACCCTGGCTCTACTCCAGAGAGAAGAAATAATGAGGCCAGGTTTCCCCGAGTAAATTTGGGGGCAATAAAAGTCACATTTCCAGGACAGTGGGTTGTCACGTCTTCCCAGGACAAAGAATTTCACAAAATTGGCTCCACTCCTGCCACAGCAAGTTCAACACCAACTGCCACAGCTTATAGATATTTCCAGCTTCTGTTCGAGACCCTCTTGGGTTTAGTTTCTGAATCTCAAAAGGGTGAGGGGACAGGTTGAAAAATCACTTTTCAGAAACGCCAACCCCATCCTTCAGCCATACCCCCACGGCAGCCCCATGCTCACAGCCAGCAGCTTTCCTTTCCACATGAAAGCTTTGCAAACAAACCAAACCAGCCCAAAACACTGGCTCGAGCCAATGCTTTCCAACTGAAACAGGCAGCATTGTTCTCCTCAGCTCTACTGCTAAGAAACAGCTCCTGCCCACCAACAAACTTGCGTCCCCTCTAGCCATTTGCCTGGTTAATGATGCCTCAGCCAAAAAAAAACCAGGGGCATTGCAGAGCAAGCACAAATAATCGTAGGTAACCACGAAAATGTAAAGTTGGAATGTGGCGGATGCATCTTCTTCTGGGTGCCCCGCAGCGCAAAGCCAGAGCCTCCTCAGCACAGCCAGCCCGGCCTGCCAGAAAGTGTCTTGCTTGGTAAGGATGGGGTTGATACGTAATTTAAGCCATAAGTTCCACTAAAGAAAAAGAAAGAGAAATAAAAAGGTGGTCTTCTCCTGCTTCAGGTTAGGACAAGCACTTCTGTGACTAGTGAGCCAGATTATGCCATCCAGAGGGACCTGGACAGGCTTGAGAGATGGGCCCATGCAAACCTCAGGAGTTCAAGAAGGACGAGCGCAAGGACCTGCAACTGGGTCATGGCCATCCCAGGCACAAATAGAAGTTTGGTAGAGAATGGATTGAGAGCAGCCCTGAGGAGACTGACTTGGGAGTGTTGGTGGATGAGAAACTCGATGTGAGATAGCAAGGTGTGCTCACAGCGCAGAAAGCCAACTGCATCCTGGGCCACATCCAAACAAGCATGGCCAGCGGGTCCAGGGAGATGATTCTGCCCCTCTACTCTGCTGTGTCCAGCTCTGGAGTCCTCAGCACTGGAAGGACATGGACCTGTTGGAACAGGTCCAGCAGAAGGCCACAAAGATGATGAGAGGGCTGGAGCACATCTCCTACGAGGACAGGCTGAGAGAGTTGGGGTTGTTCAGCCTGGAGAAGAGAAGGCTCCAGAGAGACCTTATAGCAGCCTTCCAGTACTTGAAGGGGGCTGACAGGAGAGATGGGGAGGGACTCTTGACCAGTGGAGTGATAGACTGAAGTGTTTAAGGCCAGGCTGGTTTTAAACCGAAAGAGGGGAGATTTAGACAAGATATGAGGAAGAAATTCTTTCCTGTGAGGGTGGGGAGGGACTGGAACAGGTTGGCCAGAGAAGTTGTGGAAGCCCCATCCCTGGAAGTGTTTAAGGCCAGACTGGATGGGGCTTTGAGCAACCTGGTCTAGTGGGAGGTGTCTCTGCCCATGGCAGGGGGTTTGGAACTCGATGATCTTTAAGGTGCCTTCCAACCCAAACCATTCTGTGATTCTATGATTTGTGGCAACTGACCTGGTTTCAAAGAAAAGCAAAAAGTTCCCGAGCTCAGGAACTGACCCCTCTACAGAGCAGCCATGGAAATTGGATCCCTTCAGCCTCGGGGAGCAATATTGGGAGCAGGAGTGAGCAGAGGAAGGAAAGGGATGACTTTTCTTTTCTTTTTCCCAGTGCCATCACGGGTTTAAATCACATCATCCCCAGTTATGACTGTTCACCTGGTGTAGATGCAAGAAGGGAGGAGGGAACAAAGCCCAGGCCAAAAGGCAACTTCTTTTACCCCCCCTCAATCCAGGGCAGGAATCACTGTCAGGATATTTTCAACCCACAGCTCCTGGTTTTCAATCCCTGCTGTGACTCACACCACAAGTGAGTATAGAGATGGTTTAGGCCAGTGGCCAACCTTGTCCGCGTGGCTGGATAGGCAGAGGGAAACAGCTTGGAAAGGGGCAGGGATGCAGCGAGCAGGGTTAGCAGAAGTCAGATGCGTTGTCTAGTGCCCCTAAAAAAAAAAAGCTAGAGGCACTGCATAAACCACACTCTGGTTTCTACAGATGGTGCCAAAATCAAGCCCTAACCCCATCCCACAGGGCAGCCGGCGGGGAAGGTTCACAAAAAAAAAAAAACCCAACAAACCAAAACCCAAGAAACTGCTTCTTGTTGCCTCTAGAGGGCAAAGCACTTTCATCCACCGCCTGCCCGTGCTCACCGGTACATGCTGTGAGTTACCCCGGGTTGGGTTATCCCCATCTCCTGGCCGTGTCTACACCGCATCTGGATGGCAACTCATGCACCCAGACTGTTTCACACGGATTTCATTACTTCTCCTCAAATTTCATTAATCCCAGGACTTTAATCCCTCCCGTCTTTCCCTTTTCTCCACGGCATCCCCACGGTTTTTTGCAAATGCTGTTCCTCCTGCTCCCTAGAACCATCCACCAGGGACTCCTTCTTACCGGTATGAGTCCGGACGTGTCTCTTCAGATCGAAGGTGTCATTGAAGCCTTTTCCACAGAAGGTGCACAAGTGTCTCTTCACCTGGCTGTGACACTTGATGTGGCGGTTGAGCATCCGCTGCAGGCGAAAGCCTTTGCCGCACAGCTCGCAGCTATGCACCGTGGCGTCGTTACAGGTGCCCGTGGTGAACTAAGGAATGGAAGAGGAAGGGGGTGAGGAGCAGGCACCGAGATGACAAAAGACCAACAGAAAACCAAAGAGAATAAGGAGGGATGGGCTTATTTTTGCATTAAACAAACAAACAAACAAACGAAAAAATCTTGGGGTATATCCAAAATCAGAAGTGAAAGCATTTGGGAGATTCTGGCCGGATGACACCTTCACGCTTCCCTTGCAGTCGGGG
>VXBJ01002285.1:196851-210116 GCA_013400055.1 Nycticryphes semicollaris
GTGGGGGGCTGAGCTGAGGGTGGATCCCCGTGGGGGCAGCCCGCGGAGGGGATGGCTCCCCAGGGAGCCGGGGAAGAAGCTGGGCTGTCCTCGGGGGCAGCAGGCAGGGAAAGTTATTATTATTCTTAATGACAAGCTTTTCTTCTTAAAAAAAAAAAAANCTCTTCCCGAAGTGGAAACGAAACAAAAGACAAGAGGACGGAGTTGCGGGGGGAAGGAAGCAAAAGAAACAGAAGAAAACCCACAAAACTGCACTGAAAACTCTCCGAGCGCAACAGAGCCCGCGCGTGGTGTGTCCTCGGGTATTTAACAGCATTCAGGGGCACCTTCTCCCACCTACCACCTACAGTTCAATCTGCTTTTTTATTAAACACAGTGGAAATGCGCTCAGTGGTTTCCTCCCCAAACACGGTTCCCCCCAGCAGAGCCAGCACAGGGCCAGAGCAGTGGTACAGGCTCCTGGGGCTCAGCACAGAGAGCTGTATCCCCATGTGAAGAGGCCTTTTGGAAGGCATCCCTCTTCTCGAAGGTCGCCACTTTCCTCCCAAAGAACAAAGCACAGGCCAGGGGGAATTGATAGGAATTCACCATTGGATCCATTGAGAAGAAGAGTTAACTTCAGGGAATGGATTTGGAGCTTCTGGAAAGGACAGGCCTCCAAATGTGGTGGTCAAATTACAGAGCTCTGCTTAACACGTTCCCAGTTATTCTGGGGGGCAAGGACCACTGTGGGGCTACTGGGGACTTTATCCAGAGGCAAACTGTTGTGAGCGCTTGTGAGGGTTTGAGCCCTGGGGGGCTGCGAGTGGCAGAAGCCCCAGCCCTGAGCCCTTTACCAGGAGTCATACCACCGGAGCGATCCTCCAGGCTGAGCATCCCCAAGCCATCCGTATTTCTGTTAAAGAAATACAAGAAGTAAAGGTTATAATTCCAGCCAGGAGCCACAGCAGCCCTACCCATGGTATCCCATTTCGGTAGAGTCTACCGGAGTGATGTGCAGGAGCATATGTCTCCATCCCATGGGCTGAAGCAGCAGAGGAGTTACCCCACCGCTCAGCTCTTACTCCTCTGGGAAGGCTTTGAAGCCCTGACTGCTTGCCTGGGGGACAGGCACTGGGAACAACGCAGGGAGCTGAGGGGCAGCTGCTTGTTCCCCAGGCTCCTGCAGGGAGTTTACAGTCTCCTCAGGTACCAGGGGAGAAGCCACCTCAGCGTGCCCTTGGGCAACACCTCAGCAATACCACACGTAAAACCTTCTCTTTCTTTCTTTCTCTTTAAGGCTATGTAATTTCTCTGTTACGTCTGAGATTTTGCTCCAGGTCAAAATGCAGCTACATGGGTTTTAATTGATTTTTTTGCTATGCTTTCAACTTGAGGTTTCTTTTATTTTAACCACTCCTTGGCTTTTAAGCCAAAATAAGTAGCAAATGACATTAATCACAACACTCCTGAACCAAGAGTTTGCTGTGACTACTTTAATGTCTTCTCAGTTTTTTCAAATCCTGCTTTGAGGTTCCCATTTAGCAAAGTCCTGGAGTACACACTCCATTTTAATTGGGTGCTCCAAGTCAGACGTGCACTTACAAGTACGACTGAATCAGGAACTAAATTGTTCTTCTTATTATTATTACTATTATCAGCTCAGGAGTCCTGACATGAGTGGTCAGGGCTGTGGTGTTTGCAGCACAGAGTGTAGAGAAGGTCCTGAAATCTCCGGAAAAGCAGGAGGAGCTGGGCGGAGAGGCGCCACCTGCCACAGTAGAGCATGCCAGGTGGTGGCACAGGCTACCTTCCCCTTGAGCTAGAGGGTGGAAATAGAGATTGTTGACCAAGCCTTGACATTGCTTGTCCATAGCCCAGGAAAACATAGTACTGCCTTTCCTAAAAAGGCCATTCCTTGGTATTTTTTAACCTGGAGGAGCCTGGGGAGGGTGCTCACAGCACGGTCCCATCAATGCCATTGCAAGGAGCCACATGTGGCACCATAAAGTGGCATCCTTGGGGCCGTGCCATCTTCAGCAAGGCAGCCCATGGACATGTCACCAGCTGCCCAATGTCCTTCTCCATACGGCTGCTGGAGCAATGTTGCATGTACAGCCCAACAGTGCTGTAATTACTCAATAAATAACAACACTAATGAGATAATGGCACACAAACCTTTCTGTAGGATCTTGTTTAATTTTCAGCATTACTTGGGTGTGGGAGAAAATCCAGTACATTACATTAACATTTTGGGTGTAAATCAAATTAAATGTACAAAATGCCCCGTGGGGTCAAAGCACAATGGGACCCACCCTTACAGATTTGACTACTAAAATGTGTTTTATTTGACTCGAATCATTTGGGAGTGAGGAGGGAGAGATTGGATCACACAATGAATCAGACATGTGTCGCTGTTGCAATCGCAACCCCCCCTTCCTTCCCCAACCGACCCCAGGCCAGGGGTGGATCGATGGCCACATGTGAGAGGCACAGGGGGGACTCCCTCCTTCAGGAGCACTCCCCTTCACGGCCAGCAACCCCCCTTTGGTTGATGTGGCACCTAGAAGTGAGAGGGGAAAGTGTGGCTGGGGACAAGGACCTGGGCAGAGGCAGTAAGGGAAGGAGCTGGGCTTGAAAAGAGAAGAGCAGAAGGAAAGATGCTCGGGAAAGGTGGAGTAAGCAAAGGCACGTGTTTACTGCTCAGGGGATGTCGACTCAGTTCTGTCTGTCACCAGGGAACATTTTGTCTGCCCAGTGACACCGGGGAGCTGTGTCTTTTCTTCTTCTTGCCTGGGCTACTTTTCACCATGATCACCCCAACCGTCACCCCTCATGCACAGGAGCAGGGGGACACCAACAGGTACACGTGTCAGGGGCTGCATGGGGGTTCTCTGCCCACAAAGCTGAGAGTGCAGTCACCCAGTCTCCCTTTTCTAGCAATTTCTCATGGCTTTGAGCTAAACTGGGCTGGGTGGAGATGAGACCCTGGCTGGTACAGGAGCCTGGCAATGCAACAGCACAGTCTTTGGTCTCTGGCTCCCAGCAGAGCTCAGATGGGGACATTTATCCAAGTTTACTGACCATGCAAAAGAGACCACACTTCATATCCTTGGCAAAAATGAACCTTCATCTTCTGGGGTCTGTGGTGTGCCTGAAACACCAGGGCTGGGACATCTGGGCCACTGTAAGTCACCCAAATACCCAGGTGACACCCCCCTGGCTGGCAAACTGCCCTGCTGCTCCAAGAGGTGTTTTGGGAGAGGTGGGGAGGAGGCTGGGACATCCCATGCATCCTGGCATGACCGCTCTGCTTACGTTTCACCCCATAAGCCAGGACAGTGAGCATGGAGTCCATGCCGGAACCCAGGATCAGGCACCGCAACTCCACCAGGAGCCTTGGGTTTGCAGCCTGGACGTGTTACAGGGAGAGGGTTTGCAGAAGGTAAATGCTCTCCTTGCAGCCAAGGCCAGCCAGGAACACATGAGATTATTTCATCTGCCGCCTTTCCAACCTGCTGCCTCCCTGGATTATCCAGTGGAGGTCCAGCGTGTCATAGGGTCTTCCCAGTAGGACCGTGGGGATCTCTATGGATGACGTCTTGAAAGTCCACAGCAAAGCACAGAGGAAAGGTCCACCGTTCCAAAAAAAACCTCCTCACCTGGGGCATGCGCTGTTTCCAGCTCCAGTTTTCCTTCCTTCCATGTCTGCCCTCAGTGGCGCAGCTCAGCATCAGCCTGTGAAGGGCTGATGTTCTCTTGGGGGGTGCTCCCCCTACCCCACCCCACTCCCTGTGGCACACCTGCAGCACCAGGGGTGACTCAGCCGGGTTTTGGCAGCTGCCTGCACGCACAGGCCGTGTGTCACTGGAGGGGTTGCCATGGCCTCTGAGGGCAGGTTCCCACCCAAAGCACGTCATCTCCAGTGCCAGCATTTGGGCGAATACCAGTCCATGGTGCCCCAGAGGTCGGGGGGTTGGGGGGTTATGAGATTTGCTGAGGGCAGCATTGGCTGCCAGAGCAAAGACACTGCCCTGGTCACGCCTGTGCAACAACCCTCTGTGCCGCTGGCCACAGGGTCACTGGAAAGCTTTCCTTCCAAGCCAGGTTTTGGCAGCTTCCCCGGTTAGATGAGGAACCACTTCACCACAGCGGAGGGAGCCAGGGTGGCTCCACGCCAGCGTTATCTCAGATGGAGAGAGCAGCAGCTTTGCAAGGTGTCCCGGTTTGGATGGTGACCTGCCTTCCTTGGCTGAGCAGGGAAGGGGGGATGAAGAAGATGCCAGCCAGGGGAAGATGGCTCCCCAGGCTGCAGCAGAACCTGCCTTGCCTGTGCTTCCCTGCTGGGTTTCAAAGCACCCCACCAGGCTGACTCACCAGGCTCCTGTCTCCCTGCCTCCCACGGCCCCTGCCACTCCCAGCGTCTACCTGTCTTTCTCCACCGATACCTCTGCTTCCTTCCCACTCCCCCCCGCCGGCTCGGCGCTGTCTCTCCAGCCGCCCACTCACTGCGGCTCCGCTCCTTTGGGGCACCCAGCGTCACCCCAGGTTGCCCAGCCGCTCCCCACTGAGCCTCTGATCCGCTCCCTGTGGAAACAGTACCCAGACACCCTGCAAAGCCCCTGCTGGGTGTCGGACCCCAGCAGCATCCCCTGAGTATCCTCTTGGGTGGCACCTATGGCCCTGAAGCTTGGGAGAAGAGGCTGCTAGAGGACCCGCGTCCCCCACATCCCACACACATGGGGCAGCACTGCTCTGAGAGGACAGGGTGACCCCCTTGGAGAGGTGTCCTCTCTCACAAGGTGGTCAGCAGAGCCCTGAGGTCACAGACTCTGCCAACGAAACACGACCACCTGAGCGTGTGTCTCTGGGTGCCCTCTGAACCCTCTTTCCCAGCTTTGCTGCACTGCCTAACTTTTATTTTGTTGCTTGGTTTCCTGTGATCCCACTGTCTGGCCAGTGTCTCCTCCCCAGGAACTTTGGTGCTACCAAGACTAACACAGCAGCAGAGGTTGCAAAGGTAATGAAATCCCAGGAGTCTCCTGCAAATCGGTGGCAAAATAGAGGATAGAATGTTACTCCCTCTTAATGTTCCTGCTGTGCTTACAAATACATGTGCACAACCTTTATTAGCCACCAGCAAATCCACATGTGCTCTAACCTCCAGAAGCCACATTCATGGAAGTCACAGCCCCCTCCAGCACCCAGTAGTTGCTGGTGGTGGTGGTCTTCAGTCCCTGGTGTTTCCCTGATGTTTTCACAAGAGACACCTCGCTACGCACCACTCTAAGCTCTAACTCTCCATGAACAGTGAAGAAATGGGGTGACAGCCATTGGTCCTTTTTGACTGGTGGCCTGAATTTGGGGTTCTCTCTGGCAGGAGACCATGGAAAGCTTCAGCCAGGCGGGTCTGGCCAGAGTGGGTGTTGGTACCCTTGAAGATGAGCAGCTTCACTGTCTGAGCCCAATTCCGTTTCCCAGGAGGGCCCCAGATGCTGCTGGAATGCAGCAGGAAGGCTGCCATGGGTGGTCTGCTGAAACCCCAGGCCCTGGCTTTATTCTCCCGAGAGATGTTTTCCCTCCCATGTTCTCCCCATGTTCCCATTTCACTGCCCAGCCAGTGTCTGCTTCAGTGGGGTGACACATGTGAACGGGAGGCATCACCTGGGAAAAGACATATATTTCCCTGCCATCGGGATGTGCTGCACATTGGGATGTGCTGCTGTCAGGGTGCACCACACATTGGGATGCACAGCTGTCGGGATGGGTAGCTGTCGGGATGGGCAGCTGTTGCGATGCCCTTGCACATTGGGATGTGCTGCTGTCAGAATGCAATGCATATTAGGATGCACTACCTTTGGGATGCACTGCTGTTGGGATGTGCTGCTGTCCAGATGCCCAGCACACCGGGATGTGCTGCTGCCAGGATGCCCTACTGTTGGGATGCCCTGCTGTTGGGATGCCCTGCTGTCATGATATGCTGCACCTCAGGATGTGCTGCATGTGCTCATGGAGGCTGAGAGTTCAAGTGAGGAGTGCGAAGCCTGACTGCTGGGCAAGGCCTGTCCTGTCTGCTGACCCGGACCACAACATCCCACTGGGGTCAGGGAAGCCTGCAGTCGCACAGCTCCCTTGGGAAAGGTCTCCCCAAAAGGTGGGTGCCGGCAACTGCTGGTGGAAAAAAGCTGGATCAGCCACAGCTGGGGTCTCACCCAGATAGCCCCTTCCCATGTTCCTAAAATTAACGAGAGTGCTTTCAAAATGCCTTTAAAATCCCCTCTTCCCACAGCTGGCACAGGCTGATAAGCTGCTGCACTGCTGGGGGACCATGGGGAGCTGTGCTCTCCCCTCCCACAAGCCCTACCAGCCTCCTCTGACCTCAAACCTCCATGGTCGAAAGTCTCCTGTCCCCTCCCCAGCACCTCCGGGGCCCCCGGGGCTTCCTCATTCCTTCCACATGACCACCACCATAAACCCCATTGTATGCATATGGGGTTTAAAAATTTCTTTACCATTTCAAAAACCTTGGGGAGGGACTGGCTGAGCAGTAGGTGCTGTCCCTGCTGTCCAGCCCTCTCCTTTTGGGAGGGGGCGGGGAAGGGGGGAATGGGAAGAATAATAGCATGAAGGAGCAGTGACAAGGGCAGAGAGGGTCAGAGATGAGCTGGAGGAAGGAATAACTGTCTCGGTTTTGGTGCTGGGGGAGGGTCCCACCACTGCCACTCCTGGCCAGTGCAGCTCCTGAGGGGTTTGGCAGCAGTAGAAAGAGAGGATGAGATCCACCCGGACTCTGGGCCTCTACAACAAGGACTGCCAGGACAGCCTTGGCCATTGGCACTGATAGTGCCAGCCCAAGCACAAGCCTGCTCCAAGGTGGGCCAGGGGACAGGTCGGGATGTCCCAACCCCTGTTCCAACTCTGCTGAGTTAGAGATGGACCTTTCCTGCTCCCTGTCCAGGTGTCAGGGGTGCAAAGGGAGGGCTGGCTGCCAGCAGGGACCCAGTGCTGCTGCCGGAGGGTCCCTGCCCATCCTGCCTGCACTGCGGCAGAGCATGTGCTCCAACATGCCCAGCATGAGTTAAGCATCAGGATACGCACCTGATGCCTACGAAATTGCCCAAGGAGCTCAGCGGTGCTGCTTCCAGCCAGGCTCCCCAGGCTCCTTCTTTCCCTCTATCTTCCCTGAGGAGGAGGGAGGGGGGTGTCTCAGTGCTGGCTACAGCACCTGTGAATGTCTCTGCTCCCTCCCCACCCACCCAGCTGAGGGCAAACACCCATGTTTGCCTGCACCGCAGCAGCCCAGGAAGCCTTCCTGCTCCTGGAGGAGCCCCAAGAGGGTGGGAGCCCGGGGGTACAGCACCCCACTCCGGGGACCAGGGACCCACACACCTCCCCACCTTGCAGCAGTGCTGGGGCAAGGTTTCATTTGCCATACAAGCTGTGGGGCAATTGCTTGCAGAATTACTCTGCCAACGTGTGGGTTGGTTTTTTGCAGAAGGGTTTTTTATCTCCTGGTGCTTTTTACAATGTTTGCCAGGGGAAAAAAAAAAAAAAAAAGAAGAAACCAAACCACCCACCCCCAGCGTCTCTGCCCTCGACTCCCGGCAGCGCTGCCGCAATACCTGCCTCCCGCCGGCCACGGGCAAGGGTCTGTGCGATTGCCACCAATATAATTATAAAGTGCTGGCTTTACATCCTCCCCTCGCCGCCCTGCGGGTAGACTTTGGCCTCCGCCTGCATTTCAACCCCTCCATCCCTGCTTGGGGGAAGGTGTGTGTGTGTGGGAGGGAGGGAGTCAGGGTGCAGCTCCTCGGGTCGTCAGGTACCTGCTGTGGGTTGCCCCAAAACGAAGGGCAGGGACATGCCGTGGACTGGGAAAAGCAGAGTGAGATGAGGGGTGGGGGGGGAGGGCAGCATCCACACCACCCTCCTCGCCTCCCCCCATCCCAGGGATGCTGGGGAAGGAGCCTGGGGCAGCTGGGGACACAGGAGGCCCCTTCACACCCCCTGGTCAGGGCAAAAAGAGGCCGCAGCAGCGCAAGCAGCAGAGCCCACACCTTAGTTTATTTACCTGGAGGTGACCCACTGGCGCGGCCACCACCAGGGCTGGCTGGCTAACGTGTAACCACACATTGCCCAGCTATAAAACTACCCGCAGGGCTCGTGTAGCGGCTGCCCTGGGTTTCTGCCTCCCCGCTGGAAGGAGGAAGTGCACAGGGAAATTAAAATCAAAAGTAACTTTTTCAGGCTGCCCTGCAAAGGGAAGGAAAGCTTCCATGCTCCCTTGTTCACAAGGGAGTAAAAGATGGGTCCCCCCCTCCATGGTTTTCTCTTTTCTCCATCTATTAATTTCTGGAGGATGAGTCATTTCTCTCTGGCTCCCTGAGAAGATCCATCAGGGACCCAGGGCTTGCCCATAAGGGACAAGCAGCAGAATTCACCTGAATCAATAGTGAGAGCAGGTCAGAGGCTTGTGAAGCCCATGTACAAACATCAGGGGGATGAGCTATGATGGCTTTCACTTCATTCATGCCTGGCAGAAAACAGAATCATGGAACGGTTTGGGTTGGAAGGAACCTTAAAGATCATCGAGTTCCAAACCCCCTGCCATGGGCATGGACACCTCCCACTAGACCAGGTTGCTCAAAGCCCCATCCAGCCTGGCCTTGAACGCTCCCCGGGATGGGGCATCCACAGCTCCTCTGAGCAACCTGTTCCAGTGTCTCACTACCCTCACAGGAAATATTTTTTTTCCTAATATCTACCCTAAATCTACCACCAAAATTTATTTTCAGTTTAAAAATAAAAATCACACAAGTCAGACACACCTCCACCTGCCTAGAGAAGAGGCTAACTCAGAACAAGACATTTTTAATACATACATTTCGTTAATTTAGATTATTTTTACAGTATCTGTGCAAAGAGAAGCCCCCAGTGACCTTACTTCTGAATTACAGAGGAGGGACACAAAAACTTTAACATGCTTCCTTTTTTTTTTTTCCTCTGCATTTGTCAAAGTTTAAAATCCCAACGACACAACCCGCTCCCCCCAGCAAACGCCACAGCAACATTCACTGCCCGATCAGGGTGTCTGCACCTGGACAAGCTGCCACAACCAGGTCTGCTACTGTTGGGAGGGGTAATTCCATTTCTCAAAGTGGGAAAGACATCACACTGCGAAAAAAAATTGCCTACAACACAGCAATTACGTTGGGTTTGGTTCGTTTTTTTCCCCGCTATTATTAGCACAGCCATAAAAAGAAAATCAATGCTAATAACAGCAGGCAGAGCGTGCTCCCCTCCTCAGGAGGCTCAGCTCCCTGTCTCCCATGAGAGCTTTTGGCCGAGTGGTTGTGAGCACAGAACACCCACCCCACACCCGCACTCGCCAGCCCCCACCCCCAGACCCCCCAAGAGAAGGTGGGCAGGGCCAGGGCTGGGAGTGGATTCCTGAAGGCAATGCCAGCAAGCTCTTTCACAGAGCAGATGGCAAGTTGGTTTAGGCTGGGTTCGGACCTTTGTTTTGGGTCTTCTTCCCCGGAGGCAGCCGCTGTGTCTCGGTGGAGCACTTGGGTGCGTGCAAACTCATCCGCAGGAGCAGGCCCAACCAGGAGGAAGGAAGAGCCGGCTCTGCAAAGAGGGAAGGACAGTCACCTCATCAAACTCCCTGGTAAGAAACAAACAAACAAACAAACACGAAAGCTTTGTCAAAACACACCTTGGGGATTATTTTTTTTTTCAATTATTGTTATTATTCGTATGCACTTTTGGTAAGAGAGATTGGTTCCTCACCTTACACCAGAGAAATGGAGCCAGAGGGGGCTGTGGTTCAGGCCGTGAACCTGGAAATAGGCTCAGATCAAACTTCATCTGGCCATATTTTGCAGAGTTTTCCTTAAGCTTTAAGACGACCTGCTAAAACAAGCCATGGCTGAGCGCCCTGTTTTGTGGCTTCTCTGGTGGCTAATACAGGGTTGAGCTGATACTGCCACCCCTTCCCTTCATGGGATGCTCCCCTGTTCAACGTAACCACTCATTACACAAAGCTTAGACAGAACTCCTCCATGTCCACCAAAATGGCTGGAACAGGCAAATAAACATGGAAGTCTTACTGAGACAGGACCTGCAATGCAGCCTTACCAAGGAGGCTGGCAAACGCCTGTGTAAGAGCACAGAGGGGAGGGAGGGGGTGGATGAGGCACAGAGGTTGCACAAGCTTCATTTTCTTCAGAAACCAGGATAAAATTGCTCCCTAAGCATTGACTTCAGACATCTTATCCAAGATCACCATAAAGATCTGAGCTGTTTGCCCAGGGGAAAGATGGCTTTTGGCTCTTCAGTCTCCTTCGTGTGTGAGTCAACCCTCCCCTGATGGGTGCCCAGCCCTGTCTCCACGAGACGACGCGTGCCGCTACGCCCAGGCCAGCAAAGGAGGAACTGAGGCACTGAGGAAAGAGGACATTTAAGGAAGGTATGGGTATAACACACCAGGAAACAGCTATTGGCAGCCAAGACGTTTGTTTGAGGAAACCTCACGTGGATGGCAACCAGCAAAGCCAGCAAAGAGGCCCTCCTGAGCCACGTTTCCCTCTGCCTCACTCTCTGTTTGGGAGGTTCAGCACCACACCTCATCGCATTGCAAAGAACTACCATCGCTTTGCCAGTCTCACACATCCCTTCACCAGCTTCACGAGACATCTTTGCAATGGGCCAGGGGTGGTCAAGGCTCTGAAATCTCCTTCTCTCTTGTTCTTCAAGTAACTGCCAGCTAAAAAGGCTTTCCCCAGTGGTATCAACACTGTGCTTTCCTGCTTCCCTCCTCTGTCCCTCCCACGGCAGTGTGCCTCTGGCCAGGCTTAACCAACCCAGCTGGAAAAGCATCTCAGAAAAAGGAAAATGGGCTTTTTCCACATTGTTGCCGCTGCAGGATTTTTAGCCAGATGCAGGCGCTAGCTGGGTCCATGGCTGGGCTTTCCAGTAGGCTGCCTCCCCAAATGAGGTTACCCTGAGCATGAGGAGACAACCACCCAAAGCAGAAGGCGGCGGCAAGAGAGTGCAAACACCTGAACTACCATGGAGGAAACTCAGGCTGTAAAACCACAGCCTGAATGTTTCCCGCTCAGGGTTTTCGCCCATCAGGTGATTAATGCCAGGCTTGGGTAGAGGCACTGGGCTTCCAGCCGGCGTGAGCTGCGCCCTTCCACCGTGCCAGGGGCGCCGTGCTGGCTCACATCCACAGCGCATCTGGCTCGACCCTGTTCTTGGCACTCCAGTGGCTTTGGCCGCGTTACAAGCACTTATGCATAAGTCTTAATAACAGTAAACACACCGATGTGAGCAAAACCATTAGACTCAATTGAAATATTATCATTCCCGCTAATTTTGCCTTTCATTTTAATCACATTCATTCAGCAGACAGATGAAAAAGATTATAACAATGAGAGATCAGCTTCACACATTTGGTTTTCTTCTTCCACTCTGGATGGGGCCAGCGATGTGATTCCACCATCCATTCACAGCAACCGCTCTGTAACTCTTCCAAGCTCTATCAGGAAATATCCAAGCCTGGTTTTGAGACAAGGACTGTGATACCTGCTGGGATTGAGATTCCTTGTGCCCCACCATTCTGCCTGGCAGCGAGCTGTAGCAGACACTTGGAAAAAAGAAATAAAAAAGGCTTCGGAGTAAGCCTACACCTTTCACAATAACCCTCCCACCTTCCCATTCATTTGGGGTTTAAAAAGTTCAACAAGACAGAAGGAGCATCCAGACATCAAGGGCACTCCAGAAATTTGTCCAGTTCCTTTCTGAATCTGCAGGCAAGTTCAGCTTCTGCAGTACCAGGGACAATGCTGGTACAGTTGCTGGCACAACTTGCTCCCACACGGTGCAACCACCTTCTCAGTTGCTTTAAGCTTGTTACCCACACACCCACTGGTTGCCCCTTAGACTGTGGGAAATGGTGCATAATTGTTCCCTGACCTCCTTCAGGGTTTTACAGACCTCGTGGTACAATCCCACCTCGCTCCAACTCCCCGCTATACATTTTTTTTAATATATTAAGAGTCACACTTCTGCAGCTCTGATGTGCTAATTTGGGTAGAAATGCAGGACATAGTGACTGCTGACAAGTTCCTAGCTCTTTAGGAGCATGACTTGAGCCTCTGCCTGCTCTGCAGTAGCCAGGGGCAAGTTTGCTTTAAGCTATTACGGGGTAAAATTAAAGTGCCCTGAAAGGCTGAAGTCCTCCAGCTGAAGCACATCTGAACATGGTGGATCAAAGTTACTCCATGAGAGCCATCTGTTGCCCTCACACAGGAACACTGGGAACATAAATTATTTTTCATCTGTAACACACTCAGATACTCTAGTGAGGAGGTCCCAGGGAAAAGCCCCCAGGGAGAGGAATAATGCTGTCTTCAGAGCACGAAGGCCACACAGTGAACAATGAGAAGAAACCAAACAATTGAAGAGCTGCTTTCTCCAGCGGCTCAGCCTATGCCATTTGAGTTTTCTAGGCAAGGAAAGTGCAGAACTGGAGGTCTTCACGCCAGTTAAAGCAAAAAAAATCTGTCTTGAACTCAAGAAATCTCCATTTGTTTTTCAGAACTGCAGCCACACTGGAAGGAGAAGTGCACCCCATCAGGAAGCTCCAAAAAAGACTCCTTCTGGAAAGGCACCAGGTGGCACCAGGCCAGCTGGGGGTCTCTCTGCGTTAACAGCATCGATAGGGCAAAGGCCCTTTTCCAGCCGCCTGTGCCAGCACTTTTGGTCATAAGGGTGCAAGAGCCCAGCCGCAGCAGGGTGACCACTTTCCTATAAAAGCCCAGCCCGTGGCCAGTCACTACGGGTTAGTCAGGCTAAGCAACTGATGGCCGCAGGCCAGCGTCCCCATTGCCATCCCACCACGAGGAGGACGAGGCGCCGTACCACAGGAGCTCAGCACCAGGCCGCGGCCTGCTCCCTGCGGCGGGCCCGGCGCTGGCCTGTGAGGTGCCAGGGCACCCCAAACTCCAGGAGAAAAGCCAGGGAGCCCCGGGAGCTGCTCCAGGTGAGGGGCCAGGCGGACGCACCCTGGCCTTTCACGCTCCCTCCTCCACGGCCCACCGCCCCAGGGCGCGGCCCGGACCTTCCCCGCCCGCCCCGCCACCGACACCGGCGGCGATGTCGCGGAGCTCCCGGGCGGTACTGGCCGTCTCCGCCCTGCTCTCCGCCGCCACCGTGGTAGCCGTGCACCTCCAGCAGCGGCAAGAACGAGAGGTGAGTAACCCAGCCGCGGGGGGGGT
>VXBJ01002285.1:210347-233508 GCA_013400055.1 Nycticryphes semicollaris
CGCCAAGCCCCGCCCCCCTGTCCGCTCCGGACCCCGCCGCCTCTACACGTGTCTCTGCTTCCTGCTGCCCGCACTCCTGCTCTCCATCCTGGCTGCCCTCCTGTGTACTCGTCATAGAAACATGGAATGGTCTGGGTTGGAAATGACCTTAAAGATCATGGAGCTCCAGCCCCCTGCCATGGGCAAGGACACCTCCCACTAGACCAGGTTGCTCAAAGCCTCATCCAGCCTGGCTTCTTCTCCCTGCCCTCCAGCTTGCTTGCCTGCCCTCCCACTCTCCCTCCTTCCAGCCCCCGAAGACAGGCTTCCCGTGCCCAGCGTCCTGCCACCTCCTATACCCCTCCCAAAGCTGAGGGCTGCAGGTGCTGAGTTGGGCTCAGCCCAGAGTCTGCAGAGTGGTGCCCTGCCTGTGCCCTGCCACCCCTGCTCCACCACTGAAGGTTGTCTCTCCACAAACTATCCCTTCCCCAATTTTTCTGGCCTTGGCATCTGCCCTTTCCATTCTGGAAGCTCCAGGGTGAGCAGGACA
This sequence comes from Nycticryphes semicollaris, assembly GCA_013400055.1. NCBI lineage: Eukaryota > Metazoa > Chordata > Aves > Charadriiformes > Rostratulidae > Nycticryphes > Nycticryphes semicollaris. The sequence continues at coordinate 210,877 of VXBJ01002285.1, forward strand.
GGCTCAGCGGAGGAGGTTTCCTCATCCTGGATGTAATCCCACACCCTCCATGCCCAAGGGCACCACCCTGGCAGGATTCCCAGGGCTCTCCTCTCTGTCCTGCTGGGCTGTCCTGCTGTTGCTTGTCCCTCTAGCAACGTGTGTTCTCTGCTTTCCCTGAGCTCCAGAGATGCCTCTCACTGAAGGGCAAACAACGCTGTTGTGTGCCCTGCAGCCTGCCCCAGCTCCCCTCCTGCTCTGACAGGACAGGCAGAGTGCAAGCTAACAGAAACACCATGCGATTATTAAACGAGGAAATTTTTCTCTGCTACATTCACCAAAATCGGGTAATTCCTGGCAGGCACCCTGTGTGCAAAAGAGCCAAAAGCTTCATGTCAGATGATGGTGAGTTCATATGCAAAGAAATCCTGCCCGGAACTAAAAGCTGTATGATTGCAGAATGGATAAGTTGCATGTGGCAGAGATTTGGGCAAGGACTGTGCAGGTTTAGACCCTGCTGGTGAGCCAAGTGAGTGCCAATATGAGGGCACACATCTGATTTTCTCCACCTTCTTTACAAAAAGTCCAGAAAATGCTCACAAAACCCCCGCTTTTGTTAAATGACTGACGGTAAAGGTCTGAAGTAGTCAGAAGTTACAAAACATCAGAGTTCAAGTCCATACCCCAGCTCAGCTGGCTGTTGCATAGGCTTTACCATGCAGCCTGCAATTACAGGGTTACAGTTTTTCCCTCAAGAGATTGTTTCTGTAAATACTTGATGGATCTTGAAGGTTGAGACCAATCAAGGTAATGGAAGGGGCAGGTTAATTTGCTGCAGAAGTTGGAAAACACACTGAATGGCTGAGGGAGAAGAGAAAGGCTGGTCTCTTGGAGCGATGATGGGTAATGGCTCTGCTCCAGAAGGAACTGACATAGGTGCTGGGTAGATGACTTACATTCAGATTTTTCCAAGTGATTGCTAGCTAATTCAGTGTGCCCACTTTGAGCCACTGAAGGTCTGGTAGGAACACGTGCTGAATGGTCCTAAGCTACAGCTGAAATAAATGGGAGCTGTACTTTGTGCTGTAGGACAGTGTGAGCTCTGAAAAAAATCACCCTTGGGTGTTTTAGTGAGACACCTAAACGTAATGGATGTTTTTGACCTTAATCTTTAGCTGATATCTCTCCTTCATACCACGGACTATGAAAATAAAATAACATTTACAAAACATTCGTATTCTATAGAGGTAACAGGCATAAAACAGTCCTCAAGTAAATGAGTAACTCTACCTTCAGAGCAGGATCTGTGTATTGTGAAGTAAGGAATGCCTCGGGCAAGAGGCTGAAGAAGGAATGTGAAACTAGAGGCTGAGTACCTGGCCAGGATCCGGGCTGAGCACTGGGTGAGACAGCAGTCCCCTGGTATGTAGAGGCCACTACAAACCATGTGACAAAAAGCAGGTCAGTTAAGGGCACAAAGGCAAGTTTATGGCTTGCATTCTACCCACGTATGAAATATGACTTTAGTAGAAGGAGTGGCGGATCAGCAAATGAGTAGCTGGTTAATGTCCTCTGCTTGCTTCATATATATCTAATGATACCTGGAAGATAATAGGGACTTGCTGCTGTTACTGTTGCTCCATGCTGTGGTTGTTGCATGGTTTGCAAAATAATGTTAAATTGCTTTGATGGTTACACCCGAGTTCGCTGCTGCAAACTTCTGCCTGAGAAGACCCTGGGTTTCCCAAATGAGACAACAGTGGGCAGCTTTCTCCCCATGGGTCTATTTTAACTTATCTTTCCATAGTTGGAAGCAGCCATTGCTATGGAAGGTACCAGTGTCACTGCTGTTAGGCAGCCGGCAGGTAGGCAGTTTTGCTGCCTGGCCTAGAGATGGAGGGGTCAAAGGATCCAGCTGGGTCAGCAACAAAACCTCATGGGGGTTTTCGGGGACAGGACCAATGTCTACTGTTTGTTTTCTGTCCCAACACCCAGGTGTAGGCACAGCCTGTGAATTCTGCATGGGGAACACATGACTTCAGAGGTGCCCGACCTCTACATATGGGGATGGGTTCACAAACCACTCCTCTAGAATTAAAAGTGATCTTCCTGAAAGCTTAAATTTGTGCTAGTGTATATATATGCAGGGATATTAGCTTTCCTCAAGGTGCTGCTTCTTCAGAAGCAAAGCCAAAATGATCAATTCTTTTTTTTCAGCAGTCAGTTTAACTCGCTATTCAAAAGCACTAGGGCACAAAGCTTATCTTTTGTAAATGAAATCTGAGATTTTCTCTTTAGAATTCTTCATCTTCAATTCAGGGAATAATGGCTTCAGGTGTAAGGAACCTAGTTATTTAGATAATGTAAGGAAAGTAAGTACCATGGAGATTCTGCAGTCCTGGTGTAGGGATTATTTCAGGTTTATCCTTACGCAGATTAATAAACTTTTGACTCTTGTAAATCAATATGCCAAGTGATTTGAGCTTGCACACGTTTATCTAAACTGATGCAGGAGACAAGCAGGCCTGACTTCTGAGAACCAAGGAAAGTGGGAAAATTAGCTTTTTCATAGCTCTTTGTCACTCATGATACTCAAATTATAAAAGTGTCTTTTGCAAGCTGTGCGTTTTTGAAGTAAATGCATTCCCCATCTGAAAGATTGCAGAATAGCTGTGCTTTGTGAAGGAAAAAGAATCACACTCTTGATGTAATTGTTCTATTACATTGTATCTCCCCACATCTTTATGGTTACTAGCTAATAGTAATGAAATAATAAGTTTATGAACTTTGTCTTTAGCGATATAGTAAATTGTAACCTGAGTTCAGTTGTTTGAAGCCAATGGGAAGTAATTGGTTTTACAGAGAGAGTTTTGATTATTGGCTGACATATGTGTCTGTGCATTTTCTTAACAAGATGAAATATTTCTTAAACAGAAGTTCTGTATTTTAAACTTGTCAAGAGAGAGAATCGCCTTTGAAATATGCAGTTATTGGCATTCTAGATGAAGAATAAAACCCTGTGAGAACTTTCAAATAATAATCGCAAACATCTAAAATTATTTCAAAGTCAGCTTTCAAATAAATTATTTGGAGGTGCATTGTGGCATCATTCAACCAGGTCAATTAAATTATCTGTCTTTTTTTGCCATTAGGCTAAATTCATATCTCCAGTATCCAGTGGCTAACCTTGGTACCTGTGAAACTGTCTCATTCCTGAGTCAAAATTGAGTGCAAGTTTGTAAATCAGGCAGGTGGATAATACTTTGACTAAGTTTAACTTCAGCTGAAGATTCTCATCTTTAGTTGTGCTAAAACGCTACTGTGCTCACACAGCTTGATTTAGATGCAAGCCAGGGTTGGTTCTCAACGATCATTTCATGGGTTTTACTCATTTATCTGTCCTCATGTATCACATATTCTGATAAGGTCACGACTGTTGCTCTGAATTCTTATGAGTGTCTGAAGATCTAAAAGAAAATCTCCTGCCCCAGGAGTTCAAACCAAACCACCAAAGTGGATAGTGCATCCCATGTTCTCCTTTGCACTGGCACTTGTCTTTGGTTACCCAGCTCAGGGAGTTAAACCAGCAGAATATGACTTGCTTTGTGAGAGAAAAAAAGGTAAATGGAATTGGTTTTTGTTGTCTGGACTGGCTGATACCAGGGTGGGGAGCATGGGGCTGGAAGGATGGTGGCAGCAGGAGCTTTGGTGGGTTGAAGTTGCTGGAGAACCATACCTCAGCTGCACTCTATCACATGCACAACATATGAAATGCTTCATGTGGTCCCCATTTCCTCTCTGAATTAGTGTCAGCTGTGTCTGATCTCATCACCCTTCTGCTCCTCACCTGCCCCCAGACCTGCACATCTGGAGCAGAGCAGCTTGTTCCTAGATAGTCCTGTCCGTCCTTTTCCCCACCACAACCCCTCCCACCACTTTTGGTTTCATTTATTTTGCACCCCTCTCTGGTGAGAGGTAAAGGTTAAACATTCTGTGTAACAGAGTGAAAAATACCTTCTAGGTAAAAGAGAGAGAGAAAAGTGAAAGAAGGAAATAAAGAGAAGCTGGTATTTTCTCAGGGCTCTGTACGCCCTTTGATGAACGTGTTAACTAAAAGGCTTATTTTTTTAATCAAGTGCCTTGCTTTTTTAGGAGCTTGGCATAAGTAGGCTTTGAGACTTCAGTCAGCCATGTGGCAAGAGTTTACAAGGTATTTTTTTTAAGCGTAAGACATGAGCAGGAGGAAGCAGATGAAGATACATGGCAGTTTTTCTTAAGATCATTTTCAATTTGCCAACAAACTCTCTCCAGCCAGAGGAGAAGTATGGGGGAGAATAGTTTGGTTTGGTAAAGATTTAGGGCAGAAGTAACAGGATTTTATAGATCATGCCCATCTTGTACAGCGGGGGAATTATAGGTGCATATAATTTATTTTCTCATTTGCTTTGCTACTTAATAAACCCACCCATCTGAAGTGAGTACGAATAAAGTGCTTTTTGGCGTAGTGCCATTAGCTTATCAATATCATGTATCAGCTCCTGTAGTTTTAAATTCAAACCATGTTAAGTGTCTGTGGCTACCAGTGGTGGCAGAAGACTTGCAGAAGCAGCGTGATGAGCAGCCCTGCAGGAGGGGTTACAGCGGGGTGGGGGTTAATCACCATTCAGCATCCAACAGACTGTGATAAACCCTGTCCCTTCTGTTTTCAGAGGCTGCACAGTGGAGTTCTCAGAGATCTCGAACGTCAAAATCAGAAAAAGGAGAATATTCGCCTGCTGGAAGAGCAGATTGCTTTGACAAAGCAGCTTATGGAAGAACGAGACAAGACACTAATGGCAAAAGGGTCCCAGCAGCCCTAGGCACAGACTTGAGTCATTAGGGATTTGATTAAAGATGTCTGGAAGATCATTAGTATTTTAACTACTTGCAAGTGTTTCAGCTAACAGAGGTAATCTGTGAAAGACTTTCTTTTGTATAGGTTATAATCTAGTCCCAAAAGCTATAGGGTAGACACAAAAAATTTCCTCTGTACGTTGACTGTGAAGACTTGGCCAGCACATCCAGCGTGGATGGACTTGTCAATGTGGGGAGGAATCGTGCCTTGTTACGCAAATACCCTCTAGGATGGCTAATAACGTTCACATGAGTGGGCTGCTGAGTCGCCATGATGATGAAGCTACCAGAACCTCTACCTCAGAGGGCTTGGAGGAAGGTGAGGTGGAAGGGGAGACACTTCTGATTGTTGAGTCTGAGGACCAGGCTTCGGTGGACTTATCGCATGACCAGAGTGGGGACTCTCTGAACAGTGATGAAGGTGATGCCTCCTGGATGGAGGAGATGTCCTATTACTGTGAGAAGTGCCAGAAGTGGATTCCAGCAAGTAAGCCTGTCGGTTGTGTTGTGTCTTGCTTGCGTCGTTGGGGTTGTTTGCGAGGTGCTTATGCTTTCCTGCTGTACCTGATTTATGGGGCAGTCCTTGTTTAGCTGTACCCCATCCTATGTTGGAAGAGAAGGGCTGTCTCAGCATCCTGTGGAGGCCAGAAGCCTGATGCTAGCCTTGTGCATTGAGTGTTTTGGTCCATGGATTGTCTGAAGCTGGTGTTCCCTGTGCAGAAATGGGAACTGCCCTCTCTAATTAGTAAAGAACAAGGGTATGACTTCATAAACATGCACACCCTCCCTTGCTGCTGGTGTGTTTAGGGGACTTTGCCCAAGCAACTTGGCCTCTCTGCTCACTCAGATAACGATAATGACCTTTGTTGTAAAACCCTTCCTCTGGAGGAAAAGGGCTTTGGGGTAGTGTTACTTTTTCTTTATTTTATATTTTTCCCTGGATAGTTTGTCACATCTGTGGAGCACATGGCTAAATCTCAACCTTAATGGTTTCCTAGTAATGTGAATTTAATTTAGCTTTCATAGAAGTGTGTCCAAGCTTTGGGAGGCGTTGGGAATGAGCTGCAGAACTTGATCCCTCTGCTACTGTTGCTTGACATTATATCCTGTTAGCAATGTAACAGACTAGGCTTTACTTTCTAAATTCCAGATTATTCTGTTATCAGATCAAAAAGCTAGATATTACTAAGCACTGGTTGGTTTTTGGCTTGGGTTTTTTTGGTTGCTTGTTTTTGGTGGTGTTTTTTTTTTTCCTGTGGGTAGAAGTGGTGAACTTTTTAGGTGGCACCTGCCTTGCACGTGTGTCAGAGCTGCCCTTTTTGCTATCTTAGAATTTGCCAAAAGTTACAGTGTAGAAACTTCCTCCCAACGCGTGTTAGCGAGTGTTTTGATATTAAAGTAACGGAGCCAGCATCATGCTGTTAAGGTAGTATATGGTTAAAAGGACAAACTAACTTGAAATGTGTTAATAAAAAAAAAATGGAATGGAGTTAAAGGTAGCACTTAGAGCACTTGATTTAACACTCAATTTGTTTTATTTTACAAAGATATTCCTCCCTCTCGTTGCTGTGGAACAAATCCAAAGAACAGAAAAAGCCAATCACAGAGCAACAGTAACTAGATACGAATGCGCAAAGTAAACAAGCTGGAAAAAGGAAATACTGTTCTCTTTGCTGATTGTTCAGTTATACGGGTATCAGTTGTTGCTTGTGATAATCACCAACACCCTCAGATCACTTTTTACATTAAATTGCCATGTAGAAATTTTGTTAATCTACTAAGTGTGGGGTTTTTTTCCTCCATCAGGTAGAGGTACAACTTTAATAGTTAGATTCTGCAATTCACTATGGAAGCAGAGCATCCATATGTTACAAATGATAGATCTGGTGTCATTGTAACAGTAAAAGAGGGGTCATACTCTTAGAGAAAGACTTTCTGTTTGTGACTTTTCAGAAATGCTGTAGTCTTAGCTCTTTCCCTGTCCTGTGATATTCTTTTTTCATATTTGTGTAAATTACTGGTGAGTTTAGAAGTCCTGAGTCATATGATTATTTTTTTTAATTAATTTTTTTCCTCTGCTGTGAAAACACAGAGTTAGAACCTATAACTTTGACTGCATGGGGTTTCACAGGAGGCTCTATCCCAGCAGATCATTTTTGTTTAGACAAACTTTTATGAAGGGTTACCTTTACATACTAAAGCATATGCTGAAGTGCTTTGCTGCCTTTGGGATCTAAGGCATCAACCATAGTAAAGAAAAGTATTTCCTGATAATGCTGGGCTGTTCTTTTGGCTCTCGGTCTCAAGAAAAGAAGGTATTCCCCTGACAGGAGAAATAAATACCTAAAAGCTTCACACCATGTTGGCAGCAGGGTGTCCCAGAGGATGCTGTGAACAGGGACTGGCCTTACTTTAGTACCAGTTTCTGGACAGGGAAAGAGGGAGTTGTAAAGACATGTAGCACTGAGTGGGAAAATGGTGTGGAAGAGAAATCTTGTATATTTTGGTAGCCTGTGCAATACCATACCTTTTTTTAACAGGTCAGCATGCTTTTTTCCCTTTTTGTTTTTTTTTTTTAAGTAGAGTGGGAAAACAGTTATTTATTGAAGTATATAGGTTATCCTGGGGAAGGAAGAAGGAATGAGAAAAGCGGTGGAAACAAGGAAATCCTTGGCTTTGTACCTGTGTTCAGATGTTAAGTAGAACACCCCTTTTTTCTGCCTGTGCTTTTCAGTTGGTCACCGGCAGCTGCAACTGTGAAATGAACCTGCGCTTCCCATCCCATTGAGTTCTGACACTTCCGGGGAACTGACTGGGTCTCTGGACTCTGGTGGAAAAAGGCAAAAAATGCTTTTTTTGCCTGATATCGTAGGGAATCCAAATCACCTTTACAGCGTTTTTTTTCTGATAAAATGACAAAAAAAATTATTTTTACCTGTTCATTTTAGGTCAACTGAGAGAACAGCTCAGCTACCTCAAAGGAGATAACTTTTTCAGATTTACTTGCTCTGATTGCTCAGAAGATGGGAAGGAACAGTTTGAACGTCTGAGACTAACGTGGCAACAAGTAAGTAAAATGTTTGTGCCAGCAGAACAGGACTTCTAAACAGGACTTTCTAAAATTCTTGTTTGTTGTGTATGTGCTACCTAGAAATGGAGGATCAGGTACAGGTAACAAAGAAACATATGCATCAACTTCAGAAATTAATTAGCTAAGGATTGCCTGCATATTGGAACTTGGGCATTTGGCAGGTAAATTGAAAGATAATCATGAAAACCACATTCCTTTTTCTTGTGAATTCATTGCTTCAGGCAGGTTTGGAAAAGCGAATTGAATTCAATTTGGCTGCTAGGTAAGAACAGGCTTTTGTGTATGTGAGCAAAAGTAAAGCTAGTGAGGTGGCAAAATACAAACAGAAAGCTTGCCAGCTCCCTGAATGCAAAGCTCCAGCCTGGCTGCTTACTCACTAGCAATGGTCCTTGCTGAAATTCACTATTTTGGCCACTTGCACCCCTGAACAATCAAAATAATACATTATACAGCATTATACATCAACCACCGTATGGGTAAACTAATGCACACCATCGTGCTCTGAGCAGGGTGCTGGAGGGGCAGGCGGTGCTGGCTGTCTCTGCATGACATGAATTTGATGAAGCAGTAGCTGCTGCTCAGGATTAAGTGTTTCCACATGCCGGCCATCAGGCAGCACATGTGAGACATCTATTTGGCATCCTTTGGGACAGTAGTGATGTGCTGTCTCGTAACAGATCATGTAAAACATCGGTTGTAACTCCTGCAGTGCTTTCTGATGGTGTCCAGTGCAGGGCTGCACAGGAGAAACAGTTGGTGTAGCAGTCCTGTGGCTGGCAGAGTTTCAGCAAGTTACAGAACTGGAGAGCAAAGGAAAATGTTGGCATTACATTCGGGTTTCTTCAGAGTGTCATGGGGAAGGGTCATGCCAAATCAAAACAGGTGAGGAAGGAAGTTGACTAAGTGAGGAGGCTTCTCTCCCTAGGCTTCCAGCAGCCGGAGCTGCTGCTGCTTCTGGGTGAGTCAAATTGAGGGAAGTGGTGAAACTTACCTGAAGTAGGAAAAATGTGGACAGTGATTTCTGGATAATTTTTTTTTTTTTTTTTTCAGAGCATGTGGCCTCAACAGATCTTATCTTTAGCCAGTTGAAAAGAGAACTGTCCCTCCTGACTTCAAAAGCACAGAATCCTAGAGAAACAGTTATCAATCTAAGAGAGGTTGTGAAGCGGAAATAGGGTACAGGGGACATTAAAACTGCCTGTATTTCCTCATTTTGCCATCTTCAGCCATGTATTCCCAAAAGCTGTGGCCCACTGGGAGGAGACCCTAAAAAAAAAAGTTTCAAACTTCTCTGACAGCAAAGAATAAGTCCCTGTTGGAAGCAGTATCTAGCCAAGGCTGTGATTGTTGAAAGATGATCCCAGCCCACCTGTATGATTTTAGTTGTATTCAAATGAATTGGATAAACATAATAGTCATTCACCTAGGATTTACTTACAAAGAGGTGCAATATTTTTTTAAACCTGCCCTTTAGTTTAGGCGTGTAGTAGGTCAGACTGAATTTGGTTGTGAAGCACAGGAATGAGCTGTAAATGCATTGTTTTTAATGAAGATTACCTGAAGACAAACTTAAATCTTGTATGCCTAGAAAAAAATAGTGGTTGTCCTGTAATTTTACAAAGAGTTTACAGTCTATTCAGTTTGAAATGTAACAGTAGTTATTTAGAAGGAGTATTGTCACTAGATGGATTCGATTGTGGGATTGCTTGTGACCATTTTTTTAAAAGACTTTTTCACTATCTCCACACATTCAGACCCCAGTTGTGATATAATTCATTTGTACAACTGTTGCAAAAGCTTGTGTCTCAGCATAAACCTGCACAACTAGGCAGCTTGTTATTCCCTTGGGGTGGAGCATTCTCTGGGAGAATGTGAATCTAACAATAGAAAGGCAAGAATGAGCAGCATGAAAGCTGGAAGAAGACGGATTGCAGCAGTTGCCTGTGAGATGTTGCAAAAATAAGATATTTATGAGGGAGCAAAGATCTGTGTGTGTGGCAGTGGTGGGGGGAAGTTCAGCAGATGAAACGGAGAAGACTCATGGTATCCAACGCTTTCTGTTCCAGGTCGTCATGCTGGCAATGTACAATTTGTCTCTGGAAGGAACAGGCCGTCAGGGGTACTTCAGATGGAAAGAAGATATTTGCGCTTTTATTGAGAAACACTGGACTTTCTTATTAGGGAACAGGTAAAAAGTGATGCTTCCCTGAAGGTCTGGTTAGTGAACAGCCAAAGGAATTAAAAATTGTTATGCAGATGGATGAGAATCATGGTTAATTTGGTGATATCTCTGTTGGGCCTCAATAGTGAGGAAATTGGAGGATTTAATATTGAGAATGTAAAGGTAGTCATGAGGGGTACTCTTGAGAAAGAATAAGCATTTCTTAGTGGGGGAAAAACAACTGGAAGAATGTCACACAAAAGCAATGTAAATGCATATTTTTGGGGGTTATTTCTTTCTGTAGATAGCTATGAACCTGCAAAGCCTTTGGGTATTTCTAAATGGGCAGAACAAACGGGCTAGTGCTGGGCAAAATACCATGTAACTTGGCTATGAAGCTTGCATGAACCCAGTTCTCCACAAAAGAAAATTGTGCCTAGTCTGTTGGGTTGTTTTGGGTCTCGATAAAATAGCTTTTACGGGCGTTACAAACCACTGAAATGATTTCCGGTGTGTGTAAAGAAAAAAGCTGTCAGAGTGAGAGCCCTTCTCACAAAGGGCAGCCTTTGAGGCATGATGGGTTGTGTGCCATACAGGCAGGCAAATGGCACAGTTTTTCTCAGCACACTAAGGCTGTCAAATCCACGTCTCACTGTTAATGCGTGTGTTACGGAGGCAGGGAAGGAACTAAGCAAGCCTTCGAACTTGTAGATTTGGTTGACTTCACAGCTTCCTTTTCTTCCCCAGGGATTTCTCTGTTGTAAGATCTGGCCTTTCTCCCTAACCAGATCTGCTCTTTGGCTTTGCTTTCATTGCTTGTCTGTGCCTCCTTGCTCTGTTCTTGGCAATGTTAGAGTTTGTGCCCTCTGGAAACCACAGGGACCCTGACAGGAAGGGAGCTGATGGCCCATTGTCTCTCTCTCAGGGAGCCATCACCTCCCAGGGTTTGCTGCTGCCTTTTGAGACCTGCCCTGGGAACTAGGCGCTCCTTGTTCTAATTAAATTCAGATGAAGTGATTGCTGGCCTCAGACATAGACTCCCCACTTGCCTGGACAAGCCACTGGTGGAGCAGGGACTGATGAACCGTGTGTGCAGTGGTTCAAGCCACACCATGCTACTTCCTTGACATATTAAAGCACAGCTTATCCAGACTTCCTGGGATGCTCCCAACTCTGAGTTTAATCCCCCGTGTTTGAGAGATGCTACCCCAAGGTGTGTAATTGGCAACACTCGGACAACAGCAAATACCTGCTTGGCCAAGCCTAGCCTGAGTGCTGTAGCTATCACCAGTGGAGGTGTGTAAAGGCAATGAGGAATCACAAGATCCTGTGTAAAGAAGGGTTTAGACTCTGCACCATGAACCTGGCTCTCCGGTAGCAAAGGGAGTACTTAAATTATTGGCTATAGGGGCAATTTTTAAATATTTCTTCTTGCTTCTTCCCTAAATGGTATTTTAGTTAGCCCTGTGACCAGTTCTTAGAGGAACAGTAAGTGCTCAGGTGCCCAGTAGAGTACACAGCCCTGCAGAGTGAAAGGCTTAAATGCAGCTCCCTGCCTCCAAGTGGCCAAAAAGATGCTTTAGGAATAACTCAGTGAGTGTGGCTGACTGGTATGTTGATAAGTTGAGATCCTCTTACTTGTGCCACAGGAGAAATTTTATGGAAGAAATCTCCAAACAGAGAGAGGGCTCTGGTATGTATCACATGGATGTGTCTGTGGGACAAGCTTTCATACTCTATTACCTTGCTGCTTCCTGCAGCTCAGTTGTCCACAGGGATTTATTTCTGAGACCACTAACTCTGCTTCTTTGCAGTGCCTGATGAGGCTGTGGCTGTGGAGGGCAGACTGGTCAGATCCCAAATCCCTTTGTGAATTCAGCCTTTAGGGGTCCTGTCCTACAGCTCTGGGAGCTAAATGAAATCTCAAAGTAGACAAGGCAGGCATTTAAATTCAGTTTCTTTCCTTACTTGTGAAGTGATGCCTTTATCACTACCTTTCCCTTGCCTCTCCCATCCTGTACACCCAGAGTCCTGTTTACCATCTTCAGTACTGGAATATGGCTCTGCAGTGTCGGGTCAACACAGCTATCACTAGGATCGTGTTCCTGTTCTTGCATCATCAAATTGTTAACAAAGGTGGCTCCATCAGCACTTAAAAGCTAGGGGTTCCAGTGGCAGGATAGACCTCTCCTCTGTAGGCTCGGCTTGTGGCAGCTCATGGACAGAAGAAAAATTGCATCTTGCTGCCATGCTGTGTTAGCACATCACTTAGGGAGCATATGTGTTTATGCATCAGAGCCCACCAGCACATTGTAGTTTGCCCTTCAGAGTGGTTGTCTATTTTAAAATAAATTAATTAATTTTAGCTTCTCTGAGGATGGGAGTGCAGGGAGTATGTCATCCCCCTGCATCAGTACCAGTGGCAGAAGCACCTCTGCATTTTCCATCCTGGCAGAGGGAGGAGGATTCAGGTTGGAAGCAGAGCTGTCGAATAGGGACCTAATACTTGGTTTCGTCTCTCCATCTGTAGGAAAAAGACTTCAACATGGTGGAGCACGGTTGCTGGCTGTCTCTCTGTGGGGAGCCCCTTGTTTTTCCGCTCAGGGGCACAGGAATTTGGAGAACCAGGGTGGTGGAAACTGGTTCATAATAAACCCCCAACCATGAAACCTGAAGGAGAGAAGTTGTCTGCATCTGCGCTAAAGGCAAAAGGTAACTCTCTCCCTGCTGGTGTGTAGGTGCCTAGTTAGGCCCAGAGCTGGTGGAGCTGGAAGACATGAGAAAAGTTTACTTAAAACAAGGTGTTTGTGTGTGTGGACAGTTAGAGGAATGATTGTTTTTCTTAGTTAAGCTCTGCTATAATTCTTGATTTAAGAGCACTGTTTTGCATGTGCTGTAGTATGTGAAGCCTGTTATATTTTATTGCCTTTGAGGCTTTTGAGATTCGTTCGGGTATTTTGTAGGTGAAATCTACAGTTTCTCTGCTCCTCTTTACCCTGGAGAGGGGTTGGGTTTTTTTATGTGTTGTCCACACTAGGATGCAAATTCGCTTCTGTGCAGAGAAGCAAAATTGGGGCTTCAATGTGGTATGTTGGCTACATGTCCCGGAGTGAATTTCTTGTATATTTTGAAAAGGCATCTTCTAGGATTTGTAATCACCCTGGGATTTTGACTGTATGGTATGTATCCAATCATTGCAGGAGCTCAGTGTCTGTTAGAATAAGCAAATTACTTCTTTAGCAGCTTCAAAGCCACCTCTGGATCCTATCATTACTGTGGAAGGACTCAGGAAGCGGGTTAGCCGCAATCCAGTCGAATCGGCCATGGAGCTGAAGGAGAAGAGGTCTCGCACTCAGGAAGCCAAGGATATTCGGAGAGCCCAGAAGGAGGCAGCCGGCTTCCTGGACCGGAGTACTTCCTCCACTCCCGTTAAATTCACCAGTCGAGGCCGTCGCCCTGATATTGTACTTGAGAAAGGAGAAGTGATTGACTTCTCCTCCTTGAGCTCTTCAGATCGGACTCCTTTGACAAGCCCTTCTCCTTCCCCGTCTTTGGACTTCTCTGCTCCTGGCACTCCAGCCTCACACTCAGCTACTCCCAGCCTTCTCTCAGAAGCAGATCTCATCCCAGATGTCATGCCACCACAGGCTCTGTTTCATGGTAAGAGATGCCATATTTTTTCTTAAATAGCAAGCCATGCATAGTTGTTAAGGAAGATGCTTATAAAATTTAAAAAAAAAACAAAAACTTCCAGTGAGCTGCAGGGTCTTTTCAATATAAGATTGAAAGTAACTGGTAAACTTCTGTTTGTCTTAGCTGTGTGTAAATCTTTAATTCGTTTTCCATAGTGGTGCTACCAGCTTCTAAGGCCAGAAGGAACCACCATTATGGTCTTCTGAGGGATCCTGAATAACCGATGGGTAGAAGTTTTCAGGTAGCAACTGCTGCACCACTCAGCATAAACCACACAGATTACACTGTTAGATAGTAACTCTAATTTTGCCTTGACTATCTCTTAAGTGGGACAAATTTAATTCTCCTGGTAATGCTCCAGTAGTCTATAAGTTCAAACATCCTGATAAACATTAATGCTACATTTCAGTCAAGTTGCAAAGCAGTGATGCAGGCTGAGTTCTTTTAGGAGACGGACCTCAATCTAATTGGAAAAGTCAAGAATTGAAGCCCTTCTTGTTGGAAGAAGGAAAAGTCAAGTTCTGAAGAGGGACAGGGTTCTGCTTCAGTGACTCCTACCTGTTCCCTCGGTTTAAATAGAACCCTTCTGGGATGTACTAGCTGAAGATACAGCTCACCTGCCTGGCCATTTGATCCTCAGTCTTCAGGAATTTTCAAAAATGTAACGCTTGTCAAATAGCATGAACTTGCAGTTCAGCAGTGCCATGTTTTCAGATGTCAAAATGCAAGACGCCTTAGGAGCAGGATTAATTCTGTGTCCTGAAATTGGACTCCTTACAGTATCTCCTGTCCAAAATCAGGAGATCCAGAAATATATAGAAAATAGAATGTGTTGGGTAAACCTACATTATTTCTCCTTAGCAGAAAAGCCCTGTGGCAACCCTTTTTGAAATGGGGCTTTGATGTTTACTTTTTTTTCTTGGATTATTTTGATCTCTTGAACAGATGATGAGGAGATGGAAGGAGATGGAGTCATAGACCCAGGAATAGAGTATGTGCCCCCTCCCAGTGGGACAGCTGGTGCTGGCACTGTGATAGCCAGTAGAAAAAAAGTGAAGACAGCTGAGCAGATCAAGCAAGAGGTAGAGAGCGAAGAAGAAAAACCAGAAAGGATGGAAGGTGACAGTGAAGATCCTGAGGAGTCAAATGCATCGCTGCAGGTGAGGAGCCGAGACAAGAGGAAGCCACAGCTGGAGAAGGATGCTAAACCCAGAGCTCCCAAGCATACCTCTGTTAGCATCTATGAGGAGAAGCTGCTGCTGAAGAGACTGGAAGCCTGTCCTAATGCCATGAGCATGACCCCAGAGGCCCGGAGGCTGAGGCGCAAGCTGATAGTCAGGCAGGCCAAGAGGGAAAGAGGACTACCACTCTTTGACTTGGACCAAGTTGTGAATGCTGCACTGCTCTTGGTCGATGGGATTTATGGAGCCAAAGAAGGAGGTGTTTCCAGGTCCCCAGGAGGGCAAGCGACATACAGAACTACTAGCCAGGACTTCAGGATCTTGGACAGATACCAGGTGAGCCTTTCCAAATCTAAGTGAGCTTTTGGCACTGTTTGTTTAAGAGCTTTTGCCCCAGACAGTGGTGTAACCTTGAGGTTATCTGCCCCAAGGTGAAAAGGATTATGTGAACGAGACTCATTGTGATTTGAGGCTGTGTCCCCACCAATGCTCTCACAAGCCCTTTTCTCTTTGGGACATGCTCATACAGCACAGCTGTCCATCAGTGTCAGCACCACAAAGGTCTATGTATTTGTACTCCAGCCCTGACCAAACGCTGGTGATGGAGGCCTAGAGGTACCCAAACAGGTGGCTGCTCTTTCATGCTGTGTAGGAGGGAGATCACTTGTGGCACTTTTCGGAGTGGTGTGTGCAGCATGTGGGTTTGGGCACTAAATCTGAGAATGCGCAGCAAAGTCCTGTGAGGAGGAACAGTTGTGCTGTGGGTCCAGTCCATTCTGTCAGATCGAAAGGCCCCTTTTCCCCCTCTGTTGTTATGATTCCCCTGTGTTAAGTCATTGACTAATCTTCCTGAAATGTTCTGTGTTTTTCTTGTACATCTAGACAGTGCTGCCGGCCATGAAGGGATACCGACAGCAGACAACAAAGTTTCTCTATCGACTGGTAGGCTCAGAGGACCTGCTGACGGACCACAGTATTGTCAGTCCTTACACATCCCGTGTTCTGAAACCTTACATCAGGTACAGGTGGTCACAGGTTGAAATTTGCTCTTGGCTTGTGAACTGACAGCCCACGGAGAGGGCACCTTTCTTGGGCAGTGCTCCTCGCTCATCCCCGGAGCACAACCCAGTTTACTATGGTAACCCTGAAAGGATCGTGTTCAAATTATATAGCTGAGTGGTTAAACTGGCTCTGCATTGGGAGAGAAGTCTCCAAGAAAGGACAGATCAGAGAGGGAATCACCGTAGTCATTCAGTGCAAGTTCCACCTGTTCTTGGGTCAGAACCATGATTTCCTCCTTGCTCCTGCTGTAAGAAGAAGCTGGCTTGGCATGCTGCCCATCTGGGAAGAGTCCTGGCCTCCACACAGGGTGTTTTTGCTGAGCTGGGTGCTGTTTTCCCACATGAATGGAAGACTCAGTTCTTTTGTTCCAAGTTGAGCATGTCAGAAAATATTTTATGGGCAGTACCCATTCAGTTGCAGTTATTGTTGCTCACTTGCCTTTTGTGTTTGCTTTTCATGTTACTGGCAGGCGCGATTATGAGACAAAGCCCCCCAAACTCAGGCTGCTGGCAGAAATCCGGGCGTATCCACATAGGAATGATCTCAACTGGAAGGCTGAGCCAGAAGCACCCATTGATTACTGCTATGTTCGCCCTAATCACATCCCCACTATAAACTCTATGTGCCACGAATTCTTCTGGCCTGGTAAGATTCCTTCAGCACTTGGTTTTCTAAGAAGGAAGTGGTTTTGTTCAGAAAAAAATATTCTTGGGCCAAGCTTTTCTTCAGTTGGTGTCTGGCTGGGTTCTTAGAAAACGCTTATCTGATGTCAAAGGAATGCAGTTGAGATGGAGACTTGGGTTTAGTGTCTTTGTCTTTCAAGATCATTTATTGCTGGGCAATTAGGCCCTAATTAACACAGCACTTAAAGAAATAGGTTGTTTTGAGTGACACCATTGATGCCGACAGGACTAGTCAGTTACTAAAATTAAGCATCCAATGAAACGGTTTTGCAGAATCTGGGGCTGAAGTAAACAGTTTTATACCAGAGATCTTCTCCTCTTCAGCTTCATAAGAAAGTTTCTTCCTAGCAGCTGGATATGTTGGATTGAAATTGGGAATTGCAATCAGAACTGCAGGATTCACTGGGATGTCCTTTATTTCTTCAAGTCTTGGTATTTGCAAGGTATGGGAAAGCTTGGGTATTGATTTTTGTGTCATTTCTTGAACTGGTCTCTTTGGGACAGTAGCTGCCCTTTACTTGGACAGTTAAGATGCTGTAGACTCTAGTTCTTCTGAAATAATAATTGTGATGTTTCATCTGCTGCATGGATCAGCTTCTGAACAGTAAACAATGCAGCAGACTGATTTAGAAAAGCCCAGTACAAACAGCACACACCTTTATTCCAAGTAACTGTTTGCTTTATGTTTTCATTTTCGGATAGTGATTCAACAAGGTTTGTAGTTCAGCAGTGCTCATATACTACAGTCAGGATTGGAGCTCTTAGTGCTATTCATTGGCCAAATTGTACAGTCTGGGGGGGGATAACATGGCATACCTTCACTTTCGCAAGCTGTTTCGGAGCTTGTGAAGAGACATTTGCAATCCTAACAGAGGTTGAACCCCTTTGTCATATCATAGTCTCTCCTCTTCTGATAATGCATTTGAAGTTCTGGCCAAGTAGGGTCGCACCTTCATTAAGTTCTTCAGGACTCACCCTGTTTTACTTAACATAAGGAGCGTGGGTGTGTTCCACCCAACTGTGAACCGTTCATCATTAAATCAGAAAGCTGACACTCCCATCAGTCTCCAAACAAGAATCAAAATCTCTTCCATGGTGTAAATTTTCTGAGCCTGGGATTATACAATTATTGCATCTTGGTTCTGTTTTAGCAGGGGAGGTAAGTTCTGACACTTCAGGAGACAAAGCACACTGTTACTGTGGACGTGAAAGGCTTTGTTTCACAATGGACTGGTGCAGTGCTGGCGGTGGTGGGATATGCAGCTGGGAGGGTATCACTGTTGTTTGGAGAAACATCTGTAATTCCACCAGAGTTTAGGTATGGGTAGTATGTGTGCTTGGGGGATGCTATCATCAGTAAATCACATCTTAGGTGTACTCAGTTGCCTTCTGATAGCAGTGCTCTCATTGACAGAGTTCTTAAGTTTTAGGCACTTCACCAGGTGGTTGAAGGCCCAGGCCTTAGTTACTCCATCTTTACAGATCCGTCCCAGCAGAGCTCCTTGTGTTTCTCACAGAGTAGAAACAAGTTTGTAGGTAGTTACTGCAAATAAGCTGATGTGAAGCAAGATTCCCCCTTGTTGTCTCTTGCGGTATCTTGTGCCTTCATGTCCTAACGGGAAACATCTCCCGAGCAGGAGAGTGGTAAACCAAACTGAGCTAAGCATCTTCCTACAGGAATAACTGCGTGCTGGGGGGACGGCACCGTTTCACCGACGCCAGCGTGCTCAGGGCAATGTAGCGTTCCTGTACAGACATGCTGTCAGGCACTTCAGTCATTTGCAGCCTCGAGATAATTAACGTGGCTCCCTATTGCCAATCGATTCCTCCCACGTCTTGCTCCACCCAGTTTACTCTCGAGCAAGAACATAATTCAACTGCTTATTTGTGCCTGGCGCCTCATGGAAGTCTTGCATCTCATTAAGGGCGATAAACATTACTGGAAAACGTACTCTGCTATTTTTTATCCCACAGTCCAAATATACCCGTGGTTGCCAATCTGAGGCTGGAACTAACGTTTATGGCACAGCTCCGCTACGTCTTGCACCTTCTTTAGGACCTGTCTACACAAATTACTGAGCAGTCTTGCTTGGCCCTGACGTGCCACCTGGATGCTCTGGGGCTGCTGCAGCAGCAGCATCCCTGCGTTTAGGCAAGGTAACCAACTCTGCTCAGAAGTCATCAGCTCCAGGCCTTACTGTCCAGCCTCTGACTCACCACTGCCTGAGAGGCTGCTTCACATCCCAGATCAGAGAATTTGTATGCTAAAAGCAAGTGTTTTGATAGCCTTGAAAGCTGTGGCCAGGTTTGCAG
Organism: Nycticryphes semicollaris; assembly: GCA_013400055.1. Taxonomy (NCBI): domain Eukaryota; kingdom Metazoa; phylum Chordata; class Aves; order Charadriiformes; family Rostratulidae; genus Nycticryphes; species Nycticryphes semicollaris. The sequence continues at coordinate 229,933 of VXBJ01002285.1, forward strand.
TGCAGCTCCACAAGCAGCTGAGGTAGTCGGAGGAAGCAGCAGGGGCTCAAGGCCAGGTGGAGAGTAGAGATAGGAAGCTTAGGTTTAGGTCATACTACCAAAGCTGAAGCCCAGCTTCGTGTCCACTGTGTCTGGAGAGAGTTTGCAGGAAGAACAGGGTAATTCACATCAGCCAGGATGGTGCATCTGGTTGATATGGTCTAAATCTCCCCCCTTCTCTTGTCTGCAGGCAGGTCCTTCTGCGTTTGCTGACTGGACAAGGAACGGTGCTGGCCTGGTATTCCCAGGTGGAATGAAGAAGCAAATCCTTATCCATTAATGTTACTGTAGCCCTTGGCAGCCCTAGGAATATCTCATAAACTTGCTAGGACCCATTCCAGCAAATATTTGCACATGCAAGTGTCTCTATTCATATTCGTATTGAGAACTGACTCCTCACTAGAGTCTGCTGGTAAAGGCTGAGAATACAGACCAAGGAAAGATTAGTTGGGTGCTGAGGCTGTGTGGTTTTTTTAATTTATTTATTTATTTATTTAAATCATTCTGGTTTAGAGACACGCACACACCCTTTTTGAGTTTTATTTTCATCCTTGAGTTGTATGGGAAGAACTCAACTCTGTTAATTTCTCCATGCACGCATCCCCGGTAGTGAGTAGGCCTTGTTTTGTTTGGTTGGGCAAAGTAGATTTCATTCAGTCTCAGAGCTTTCAAATTAAGACAAAAGGAAGGGATCAAGTGAGTGTTTTTAAAAGGACTTAAAACTCTGAATTTCCGTGCAAGCGTGACACAGTATATTCAGCTTTTCTTTTTGTGTGCAGTGCTTTCAGCTGCTGTTTCTTTCTCTGTAGGAATTGATCTGTCGGAATGCCTGCAATATCCAGACTTCAGCGTTGTTGTCCTTTACAAGAAAGTTATCATTGCCTTTGGCTTCATGGTGCCAGATGTGAAATACAATGAAGCTTACATCTCTTTTCTGTTAGTTCACCCTGAGTGGAGAAGAGCTGGGATTGCAACCTTCATGATTTACCATCTTATCCAGGTAATGAAGATGTCCCACGTCTCTGCTAAAGAACAAGCTCTCCCTTTCTCCTTGCCCTTTCTGTGCTTACACATCTGCAAAGGCTGTCAGTAGCCTGTGCAAACGTTTATGGGGGGAAATCACTTCAAAAGCAGAAACTAAAGTATACATAGAATAATAACCATATTGGTCAGGTCCTCAGAAGTAGCAAGACGCTGTGGAATTTGACTGTCTTGGGATTAACTTTTTGTTCTTCAGTGGATGATAGTTCACATAATAATACAGTAAATTTGAGGTTTAAAGGAGAATATAATAGTGGGGAGGTTCAGTAAGAATCTATTGCAGCTATCTTGGCTACACCTGGAGGTTTACTCTGTGACCAGAGCCGTTGCATTAAATCACTTACTGATCTCTTTCACTTCTAATATGCTGGTTCAAATCCAGCTGAGCTGAAGATAAAGAATGAGTGTTTGCAACCTCATTCAAATTTGTTCAAACTAGTTTGTGCTGGGCTTTGTTCCACAGGGACACTTGGGAAAATTAATCTGAGCTAACTAAACGAGTGGTATTAAAGTAGTTAAACGTCATTAAATCTCTGAATGAATGCTGTTACTCAGGTGACCTTAATTCCATTCACTTTCTTGAATTAAATTGCAGGAAAGCCAGCTTAATTTTGGGGGAGGATGCAGACATATGGCATTTTCAGAGCCCAACTGTGCCTCACCAGGGCCCACAGTTTTACCACTCCCTGAGCACTCTTGGCAGAGCTGGTGATGTGAAACGTTCCTTAACTTGTTTTAGTCAAGATGCACTGCACTAGCAAAAACTCACCATTTAAACTGTTTTTCCTGATACTTGCTTGGCTGAAGAGAAGCAGGGAGTGCTGGCAGAGTCTTGGAAACCGTGATCTGTACCTTGTGAAAGCAGTTCCCACTGAGGGTATCTCTTCTGAGTCACCTGAGGGTAACTATTCTACCTACACAGCTCTCTGCCATGTCCACCACTCTGCTCTGCCTGTTAGCACAGGCCACTAGCCAGCCTACTTGAAATTCACCCCTTACATTTCCTGAGCATCTCTGTGTAAAGTGTTTAAGTAAATTGCCCTCAACTGTAGTCTGCTGATAGGAGATGTCAACACCTAGTGCAAACAGGCACAAGTGATGCGCCAGGGTTTGCAGGAATCCAGCAGCTGGACTCATGTCTCTCCAGCAGAGTCAGGACCTGTTGACAAGTCACCTGTGCAAAATCATCACAGCTTTTTGCAGGATGCTTCACAGCCAATTAACCTGATTTTGCTTCCAGGTAGACTAGCCTAAAATTATCATGTTGGGAGGGGCAAGGAAGTTTTGAGGCTCATTAGACTTACTATCCACGAGAGATTGAGAGATCACCACTGTAAGTTCAGCTCAGATTTATTTTTTCTGTTGCTGACTATTAGTCAGTGGTAGAAGAGATTTAATCGTGTAAGAGAGGCAGTGGTGCTTATGAACTTCTGTTCCTAAACTGCTAGATCGTATGTGCTGCTCTGCAGCCTGCTTGGGCTGACAACTGGGGTCCTCTCTCGGCAGCTAGAGCCACTTTCCCTGGATTAAAGGTAATTCTCTGTCCCTTGGGTCAGCATGCTGCGTTTGGGGATGGATTCTTGGGAATGGCAAACTCTAACGGGAAATGTGTTGATGCAAATGGTACCTTGATGATGGGTTTGTTGTCAGGAGGACCAAACTGCATCTTAATATCTCATTCCAGCTACCTTTTCCCAAAAAAGAATCCTGAGTATTTTATTTGTTTGGTTCTTTTTTCTTAAAGCCTGTGAGAGCTTTCTCTTTGAATGATCAACCCTGGAAATTTGCTTAAGTGTATTACTGTTCCCCATTGGAGTTACAATACATTCAATATATGTAGGATGCTATTAGCACACTAGGTAAAAGCAGGAAAAAATTATTATATTGGTATCTTTATAGGAGAGCTGCTGGTTAGAGTAATCTGGGATCTTTAAGGTAATTTCAGCTGTGCCATTTGCTGTCTGAATTGAATTCTCTGCCTTCTCAGGAAGCAAGCCCTGTGCCCTGAAGGATGGGAGAGGAGCTGGGTGGGATAGAGAGGAATTTCATTGTGACAGCCCAGAGGTGTGCTGGGTCTGTTCGCACGATCCCTGGAGAGCTCAGCTCTGTTTGCTGATGGGGAGGAGCGCAGCACCCGATCCTCTGGCATGTTTTGTCTTTTCTTCAGGCCATTGTTAATACGTATTTGAGATCAGTGCAGTACACTGAGATTATTTTTGATTAAGAATTACTTAGCAATTGACAATGGAAAGCTGACAAATTATAAACCCAGACCTGCTTTCATTGTCACAGTCCGTGTTTCTGAGAAGCAAAGGCTCTGAGAGAGAGCGGCGCTCTCTTCGCCTTTCGGCTGTTGCTATGTGTGGTAACCTCTGTGTCGAGGCCTGTGATTTTTCTCACATTTCCTCAGGAACTTGAATACCTGAACTGACGAATCTCATCACCTCTGCGTTCCCCCAGAGGGAACATTCTCTTGCTGTGATTCTCTTTTTTTTT